>VZRW01003553.1:144835-160072 GCA_013398125.1 Aegotheles bennettii
TTCCCTTCCCCTCCTTATGAAGTTAATTTACAGGAACCCACAGCCCCTGCATGGATATTGCTCCTCTCTTTTTGTAACATCTTTCATTTCCCTGGAGATTGTTCCAAAGAACAATAAAATAAATTGATTCCTTATTTTTTTTGTTTGTTTTTCTCTTTTTCCAATACTCTGTGTTTTCTTAATTAAGAAAAAAACCCCAACAAAACAACAGAGATGCTCCATCAGCTGTTAAATCTTGCTGGGATGTGCTGGACATGATGTGCCTTGGAGAAAGATGCCCCCTTGAACAAGGAGACAAGAGACACCCTGGGGAGGCCACTTCCATGAAAGGCAGCCCTGTGACATCTGAGTCCGCCCCTTGAAGCCCAGACTGACCAGCTTAGGCCCAGATCTACCCTGGTTATAGGAGCCTGAGGCTGCCGTGCTCTTGCTAAGGATCTCAGAAGGGTTTATTATCTCTGGGTTGAGGCAGCTGGACATCCTCCAGCCTTCAGCTGGCCCCGCTCCAGGTGGCTCCTGCATCTCTGAACGGCAATTCCTGGCTCTTCCAGATCTGGGGTTAGCAAGGGCAGGATTAACACAGGCCCAGGCTGTATCCTGACCTGCTTTATCACTTCTGAAGCAGCTCCACAACAGCGTTGATCCGCACTCTGGAAATCCTGGAAGCCACTGTTCTGCATGTACCTGCTGAAGCAGCAATGCCCGAGGCTGCTCCAGGGCCATGGAGATGCTCAGCCTTGGTCTCAGCTCAAGGTAAAGTGTGGCTTCTTGCCAGGACACAGATAGGGATGTGTTGGCACCCAAAAATAGTTGGTTTACTTCATCATGTTTCTTGAGGACCCATTGGCTGGACTCAGCCCTCTTCCCAGGACATCCCACCCAGCTCCCTTTGCTAGCAGCCTGTTCCCATGATTTTCTTAGCACCTTCTCCAAGGGATCTGAAATCCCTCCTATGCCACGTGGAGGTGACTTGCATAAACCAGACCCATTTCTAGTTGCAGGAGTGTACAAAAGCTTGGTCACTGTTGGGTTTGCTCTTACAGTGCAGGACAGGGAGCCAGGAGATGCCTTCATGCTCCTGAGCTCCCGTGCAACCTCAGGAAGGTCTCTGGCACCTTCTGATCTCATGTCTCCATGCACTGACTGTGGTGGGGCTGTGGCCTGGGTTGGTGCCTCCAGGCTTGACTGCAAAGAAATGAAAGGTGAAATTTCAGAGTTGGCTGAGGCTCTGCTAAACCAGAGCTGCAGAGAAGGGCAGCCATGCCCTCTGCCCCCACCTGGCCATGTGACTCTGCCATCTCCTTCAAATTGGTTCTGGCCATCAGATGGTTATGGGTGATGATATACTGAAAACAAGCCCAACAACAGCAAATGAGCCCCGGCTTCCAGATGAATTGGGAGAGGGTAGGAAGTGGGAGAAATGAGACATACAGAGGGAGAAAGGGGAAGCATTAAGAAGAATGGGTGCATTGAGGAGAGTGTGGCCAGATGGTCTAGGGAGGTTCTCCTCCCTCTCTACTCTGCTCTGGTGAGGTCACATCTGGAGTATTGAGTCCAGCTCTGGGCTCCCCAGTTCAAGAAGGACAGGGACTGGAGAGAGTCCAGCAAAGGACTACAAAGATAATGAGGAGACAGGAGCACTTCTCTCCTAGGGAAAGGCTGAGAGACCTGGGGCTGTTCAGCATGGAGAAGAGAAGACTCAGGGGGGATCTTATCAGTGCTTATAAATATCTACAGGGTGGGTGTCAGAAAGATGTGGCCAGACTCTTCCCAGTGGTGCCCAGTGACAGGACAAGGGGCAATGGGCACAAACTGGAACACAGGAAGTTCCATTTAAACACGAGGAAAAACTTCTTTCCCTCGAGGGTCTCTGAGCACTGGGCCAGGCTGCCCAGAGAGGTGGTGGAGTCTCCTTCTCTGGAGACATTCAAAACCAGCCTGGACGTGATCCTGTGCCACCTGCCCTGGGTGACTGTGCATTGGCAGGGGGGTTGGACTGGAACCCTCTCCAGAGGTCCCTTCCAACCCCACCGTCCTGTGATTCTGTGAAGCAGTGCATGAGTGAGATGAAGAAGGTTGTGAAACACTGACATTTGAATAATGTGCTCGACCAATTGCGAAGCCATTTCTCTGTGACACAGTCATTTTTATCCCTCCAAAGTGGATAGAAAGTAGAATTTGCCTTTGTATAATCAAATAATCAAGCCTAGTATCTCCTCGGAGAACCCACGGATTCTTCATCCCAGAACATTTTAAGACCTCCCAGAAGAAATACTTTTCTGCAGCTTTAATCAACCTCTTTTCAGTGTATGATGAATAACAAGTAGGAAAAGGCACTGATCTACTGAAAATGTGCAGATTTTTTATTTATTTTTTAACACACAAGATATGCAGTAGAAAACGTCTCTTTTGCATTTAAGTAGTTGTGAAAAGGGTTTGCTTTGTTACTTGGTCATCTAAGAGATGAAAGTCTCTTAAGGATTAAGGAGGAGACTGTGGCTTTGAGGCTAAATTTCCATCCTTAATTCTGCATTTCCTAATTTCTGAGCATTTGATTTCTCAACTTTTCCATTTCATTAACCTCTGTCATTTGCGTGCAATATAAACTGCTCTTGCAGATCGCCAAAGGAAATCGTAAACATTTTGGCTATTCCTTGGCTTCTCCTGAAATCTGCCATCATGAAGGAGACTGCCCTAAAACAAAGTCAGCTTTTGTGAAAACTGCCTCAAATCTTCTCCTTACACCTCTCAGGCTGTGTCCTTGGATGTGCTTTCTGGTGTTTGCAAATGAAGTTGGAGCCCTGCAAATTAGCATCCAAAACCTTTTATTTTAGCACATGTGGCCAGATGGAAGCAGTTCAAAACCCACCAACCCTCCCCGGTCTGCAACAAGTTGTTAACAAGCCTTCCTGCTCCTGTTCTCAAAGTACACCAGATTAAATCGATATTAAGACTTTTCACGTGACAGCCTTTAAAATGCAATAATTAAGAGCCCAGATTATTGTTGAAAACCTGGATTCTGTGCTGGTGGGGTTGGGCTACCTGCAAGCTGTGAGAAGTGGAACGGCAAGTTGGTATTTGCCTGATCCTCTGTCACTTAAAAGCCCTCTTTTTTTTTGAGTTTTAGACCATCTGGAGGGTGAGTTTCTGAGATATTAATGCCTGGGCATGGCACATTTGGGAATTTAACTATTTCCATGAAGGGACTTTTCCAAAAGAGGATGTATGTCCCCTGCACCTCAGTGGGTCTCACCCCCTGGGGTGTAGCTACCCCTAGACACAGTGTCTCACTGGCTGACTGATTCTCCAATTAATGCTTTTATGCTGAAAAATACTAATGAACCAAAACCAAAATTCTAGGTCAGCACGTGGACCATATTTCACTGCAAAATATCTTTGTTTCAACTTGTAAGGCATTAAAACCATAGAATACAAAAGAAAAGCTTTAGCTGTGTGGGAAAATCCTACGGTGAATAATTCCCATCCTTTTGCTCTTTTCCTCCCTGTTTTAGTTTCACAGGAAATGTCATTTTTCTGCATTCTGTTTGAGAAGAGAAAAGGTTTCTGGCTGTACTGTAAGGTGAAAAACTTTGTTTTCTGCCTCATTCAGACCCTGCAACACATGCATATCTATTTATGGACACAAACCTAAAGCCTTTAAAAACCTTCCCACTTATATTTAAAGTATTCTAGTTCCCAAACAGTGATAAAAATCAGACCAAGAAAAGTTCATAGGAAATACTATGATACAGGTGCAAATTTTCCTGTTTTCAAAGATGACAAATGTCAGCAAAAACATCCTATGACTTTAAGCCATTGACCCGATTCCTTCCAAAATGACAAAGAAGCTCAGAGATACCTTAGAAATCCACAAAACAAGCGAAGTGTGAAGAAAAACTTGAGGTATTTTTAATTTTTATGTGTCCAAGAATTGTAATTGGGAATATCTAGAGAAATGTACTGGTTTCCCCCTATTATTCCTTTCACTTATTGGCTTCTCCCTTTTTTTATTGGCATGTGTTTACATTAAAATTTTCAGCATGATTTTGTTAAAATTTAACCCCACCTTTCCCAAAACACATCAACCTTTGGAGACATAATTAGAGTAAGTGAAATTTTAGCACAAAGAGAATTATAGAATCCTATAAATGCTATGGGAAAGTGAAAAAAGAAGAGCACAATTTCAGTTCCAATTAATTATTATGACTACTTTGTGCAACTTATTTAACCTATATATAAGGTAAAGCATAAAGAACTGGAAAAACAATTAAGAACGCCCCATCAAAGCATTTCAAGCAATCCTTTATGGATTTTAAGCTCGCTGGGAAAGGCAGCGACTTGGTGATGAAATTCTTGTACAAAACAGGCAGAATTTAAATCTTAGTCATCACTATCAATCCCCCCCACCTTAGGGGATTACTCAGCTGCCTTAGTGTGATTTGCCTTTAGTGCACCAAAGTACTGCGTCCAGTAACAAAGACAGGAATTTTATTGCCCCTGAGGGGAAGCAGAAGATGATCCCCTGTGCTGCATAACTGACTGTCAGGATTAAACTCCAGTCAAGTCGTAACTGAATTTCCATCTGAGGCCAAAAGCGTTTCTTAATGTGCTCTAACATCCATTGGAATCCGTGGAGTGTTTTCAAGTTGCTGTTGTAAAATGTATGTCAAGCCCTGCAGCATCTCTTAGAATCATAGAATCCCAGACTGGTTTGGGTTGGAAGGGACCTTAAAGCCCATCCAGCCCCAACCCCCTGCCATAGGCAGGAACATCTCCCACTAGACCAGGTTGCTTCAAGCCCCATCCAACCTGGCCTTCAACACTACCAGAAAGAGGGCATCCACAACCAGCCTGAGTAACCTGTTCCAGTGTCTTACCACCTACACAGTAAAGAACTTCTAAAATCCAGTCTAAATTTGCCTTCCTTTATTTTGAAAGTGTTCCCCCTTGTTCTATCGCTCCATGCCCTTGTCACCAGTCCCTCTCCAGCTTTCCTGGAGCCCCTTCAGGCACTGGAAGGTGCTCTAAGGTCTCTCCGCAGCCTTCTCTTCTCCAGGCTGAACACCCCCAACTCTCTCAGGCTGTCCCCAAAGCAGAGTTGCTCCAGCCCTCAGAGCATCTTTGTGGCGTCCTTTGGACTCTCTTCAACATCTCCATGACCTTCCTGTGTTGGGAACCTCAGAACTGGACCCAGCACTGCAGGGGGGTTCTCACAAGAGAGTAGAGAGGCAGAATCACCTCCCTCAACCTGCTGGTTACACTTCTTTTGATTCTTCATGCCATATTCTTTCTTTGGTGTTTTCTAGTAGAGTATCTCCTCTTGGGTCTGATAGAGCTGTGGCTTCTTGCTATACAAAGGTTAATGAAGTGTGGGTAATGGGCAAGGATTTATGATGGAGTGAAATGGGTTTAAACCTCTTCCCTCGCTGCTTAGTGCAACAGATGTTTTACACTCATGGGTTTTCATTTGCACGGGGAAGGACAGAAGGGTTGTATCTCCACTCAAGATGGACTGGTCAACACTTAATTAATTCATAGAATAGAGTCATAGAATCATTTCGATTGGAAAAGACCTGTAAGATCACCAAATCCAGCCATTAACCCAGCACTGCCAAGGCCACCAGTAAACCATGGCCCTCAGCACCACATCTACATGGCTTTGAGATCCCTCCAGGGATGGGGACTCCACCACTGCCCTGGGCAGCCTGGGCCAGGCCCTGACAACCCTTTGGGGAAGAAATTGTTCCTTAGATCCAACCTAAACCTCCCCTGGCACAGCTTGAGGCCATTTCCTCTTGTCCCATCACTTGTTCCTTGGGAGCAGAGACCAATCCCCCCCTGGCTCCAACCTCCTGTCAGGGAGTTGCAGAGAGCAGAAGGTCTCCCCTCAGCCTCCTTCTCTCCAGGCTGAACACCCCCAGCTCCCTCAGTCACTCCTCATCAGCCCTGTGCTCCAGACCCTTTCCCAGCTCCATTCCTTTCTCTGGACACGCTCCAGCCCCTCAATGTCCTTCTTGGAGTGAGGGGTCCAGAACTGAACCCAGGATTTGAGGTGTGGCCTCACCAGTGCCAAGCACAGGGGGACAATCCCTGCCCTGGTCCTGCTGGCCACACCATTGCTGATACAAGCCAGGATGCTGTTGGTCTTCTTGGCCACCTGATCTTACTGCCTGTCTGTATGATCTTTTTAGTAGGTAGTCAATGTGTTAGGTGGGTGGGGGTAGATTTTTGCTAGAATAGGGGAACAATGTCTTCAGGAACCCTGTACAAATGACCCATTGCAGTGAAGAATTGGAATAAAGCAGAGGAGCACATTTAGCATCAACTCCCTGGAGATCTGGAGGAAGGAGAAATAACAAACTCCAGAGCCTCACACCTGGGCAAGCTCAGGATCTCATCAGCACCCTGGCAGGGTGCCCAAACCAAGATCCTGCCCAGCGTCAGAGCCCACTGTCTGCTCTGAGCAGACCCAAAGGCAGGTCAAGGTTTGCTCTCGGCAGGCAGCTCCGTCTCGTGCATGCAGACACAACACATGCAACTTCCCTCACCTCCCAGGAATTTGCTTTAGATCTCCCACTAGATTGAGGGATGGCTCATGGAAAGGAGTGAGGGAGTGAGAGGTCTGGGTGCGCTACTTAAGGATAGTCACATGGGTCGCCCACCTTGATTCTTGGGTCTCTCAATAGTTATGGGTGACCAGGGCAGAGTTGGGACCATTGCTTGGACCATTTCCACTCTATTTATTGTCATGACAAATAAAGACAAATCCCCATTTATAGAAGGAAAACAGATTCTTGTTTTTGAAGACAAGAAGTTTAAAGTACTGTCCTTCAGCAATTCAAGGAGAAGGGAATTTCTGGGAAGTTCAAAGCATCCCTGACACCTGGAAGCTAAAGATGATGTCAGTCACTTTTGGATATGCCTTCACTGAGAAATGAAATCAGGTGATAGATGCCCAATGGGGAACTCATGAGTTGTCCCAGCCTTGGTGTAAGCAACCACAGTGCTGAAGATGCCCTGAGGTGCACCGAGGAGAGACTTGTGGAAAGAAAACCAAACATGAATGGAAACCATGCAACCAGCATCTGAATTAAGGCTTCCTGACATCTTAGACTATTTTGCTCAACCTGAAGCCAAAGCTCAATAACTTGGCCTCTGGAATTCAGTGAGTTTCTTTCCATACTCAGGGAAATTGAAGGTCCCTAGAGGCAGCTTTTCCAGAAAAGCAGTACTGGGTAGAATGCTATACGAGACCTCTGGAGACCTGACCATCTACCTTATGACCCTCAGATGTGTCTTCTTGTGTCCTTGCCTAATGGTCAAGAGGACCACCATGGCATTGATCCTGCCTTTCTAGAGTCACTTGCCAGATTTCTTATTTCAGCCACCAATATGATGAAGTGCACATGTGGGAGTCAGGCCAATAGGGGGGTTTCAAGCCTGGGATGACTCAGCTCTGTAGGACAAATGCTTTTCTCCCAATCTCCAGTCCCCTCCTGGTGTTCGTTGTTTGCTGACTCAAAGTCCAGTTCTTCTTACAGCCTCATCCCGTTGGTTGAAATCATCCTGTGTCTTCTTTGGTAACCATCTCCAGGACCTCACCCTAGCTGTCTGGGTGAGTAGGTGCTGCTGAGATCACTCAGCTTCGTTAGACCACAAGCCTGAGTCTCACGATGATACTTGTGATAACCCCAGTGTTTACCTCTTGGTTGTCAGCATTCCCACTATGCATTCCTCTCCTTGGGCAGCTCCCATGAACTCTCCACCAGGTGCCAAGGAGGGGTTGGAGCACCTTCCCAGTGCCTCTCTTGTCCCTGGGCTGGCACAAGAAGGCAATCCCCAGCCTTCTGCGACACCCACACTGGACACTCCTTAGCCACAGCTTTTACCTTCCACACTCATACAAAGCCACACATTCTACCAGGCTCATCTCTTCCCCTTCCAGGCACCCCAGCCCACCTGGCATCAGAAGTCGGTGCTGGAAGGGGATGAAGTAGACCCTGGTCTCTCTGGCACCTTGAAGCTTTGTGCTTAGGGTTTGTGCAAAGTGTGCAGGGAGAAAAGAGACCATTGGCCCCTTTGATAGATTAACAGCAGTAATACTCAACCTACAGACCTGTGCAGGGTCCTTGATACCTGACCAGGTTGTGAGCATGGATGACCAGAGTCCAGCTGCAGTAGGGAGAGGTTTAGATTGGATATTAGGAAAAATGTCTTCACCAAAAGTGTTGTCAGGCCCTGGCACAGGCTGTCCAGGGAAATGGTGAAGTCCCCATCCCTGGAGATGTTTAAAAGCTGTGTAGATGTGGTGTTGAGGGACGTGGCTTAGTGGTTGACTTGGTAGTGTTAGGTTTATGGTTGGACTCAATGAGCTTACAGGTCTTTTCCAACCTAAAATTCTATGATTCTGTGGTCACCAAACTGTCTGCCATCAAGCCATACCTGGAATCATTAACAGGCAGCTGGGTCATGCTTGCTGAGTCTGTCCTCATAAATAAGCCAAGGCAGGGGATCTTCTCAAGCACCTGGGACAAGAAACATGCACATGGCACAGGACTACACATTAACTGAGTTTGGAAGGGACTTTTGGATGTCTTAGTTTCCGATCTTCTCTTAAAGGAAGGCTAACTTCAATGACCAAGGAGGTTGCTCAGAAGCTTGTCCAGTCAAGATCTCAAAACCTTGAATGATGGAGCTCCTGTGTTGAGGGACCTTTTGGAGTTATTGTATCTCAGGTGCACAGCTTTGCATTTTGTCTTTGCCCGCATGACTGGGTTCTCTTATTCTCCCCCAAAACCAACACAAGAGTCCTGAGAACAGCCTCTGCTATCCTTTGAAGTATAGCCAGACATTTTTTTTAGGATAACACTGACTGGCAGGGACAAAACCAGACACTGTGCTGACAATCAAGTGCCTGGGTGAGCCCTTACCCTGGCTCTGCTTTATTTACCAGGACAGAGTTAGCCTTGGTCATTTAGCTCATGAATTCTGCCAAGGCACAAGCCTTAGACCTGAGCTGCTGCCTTCTCATCAGAGATAGCCTACAAAGCCAGTGGTGTGGGTGATGTGCCTGCTCTGTGCCTGCTCCACTTCGCAAACCAAAGTCCTGGAGGTTCAGACCCATGTAGTCTTCCAAGAACTGAGATGTAAGATTGCAAGGTTTGCTCTCTGCTAGCAGGACAGGGAGGATGGCTGACATAATAATGCCTTTTATCGTGCCAGTATAATTCCTTGGGTGCAGCCTTACCCCAGTGTGATCCCAGACTTCATCCTGCACCTCTGCGACTCTGCTCTGGGCTGTGCCATTCCAGGTCAGGCTGGCAGTAGTTCAGTATTTTGCACACCACAGCCCTTTTCACAGCAAAGACGTGCTGTGCATCTTCTGAACAATCCTTGACAGGCTGCGGCTCCACCAGAAATACAAATCAAACCACAGATGTGACAAACTTCCATACTTTGTCTGACTCACAAATGGTCCTCTGCAATAAATCATGTCGTGTCCTCTCTGCCTCATGCCCATCACAGTGGTCCTTTGCACCACACCCATGAAGATGAGCTTGTGTGTTGAAGGACAACCACCAAAACCAAACCACCTTGCAGCTTCCCATGAAGTCCCGGGACGGGAAAGCTGCTCATGGTGAGCACCAGTTGTCAACCTGAGCAATGGGGATTTATGGGACTGGGAGCACGGAGGTGTGGTCAAAGCAAACAACTGTTTGAAATTATCTCAATTTTTTCACTGGCTCTATGGCCCCCTCCAGAGACACGAATGAAGAAGAGGAGCTTACCAGATTTATTTCTGCACGAACAGAAGATTTACTCACGCTTGGCTCTTTTTCAGGTGTCATAAATTGAGTCCACTATCTTTTCACAGATTGTCTTTCTGGATTTATCAGAAAGGACTTTATGCTTCAGAGCACCCTTCTCTCCCCAGCCTCCCTTCCAACAACCTGAATAACAAGCCTGGGGTGCAGCCTGTGTTTATAAATATGCATATCGGTTACATTAATGGAAACTGATTTATTACACAAATAAGAGACTTCATCAATTTTCATCTGGACCTCTTTCAGTGGAACATAAATTACACTGTTGCTACTGGGTTTGGATTTCTAAGTGGATTTATCGGAGCAGGGACTTTGCTCATTTATTTTATAGCTCTCCTTGTCTGTGGAATAATTACAGTTTCAAAGTATTCTCTCCCTTTCTTTTTCCCCTTTTTTATATCCCCTTTAGAAAATACTGGCTGATATTCTGGAGAGCGAGGTCAGACACTGCTTGGCAAGTCCATTTCAGGTGCTTCTCCCAAGCTGCACATTTTGCAGGACTCGGTACATTGCAGAAGACTCATTAAGACATCTCCAACCACAAAATAGAGGTGCTGAGTATGATTGTTCACTTTGGAAAAAAAGCTTGGCCTGTTGTTCTCTTTTAGGACACAGCTGGCCCTTTGCGGTCTGTTAGCACTGCATGGTGTGTTCTCCTGTTGCAATCTCTCCAAAAGGTGGAATTGAAGGAAAACCCCTTGACTCGTCTTCTGCATGAGCAGATCTGTCCCATAAACACTGCTTGGCCACATGGACTCCCCAGCTCCTTATGTGTCTACAGCTTTACTTAAATCATTGAATCACAGGATGGTTTCGGTTGGAAGGGAACTCAAACAACATCCAGTCCCAATCTCTTGTCATAGGCAGGGACATCTCCCGCAAAACCAGGTTGCTCCAAGCCCCAGCCAACCTGGCCTTCAACACTGCCAGGCAGGGGCAGCCACAGCTTCTCTGGGCACCCTGGGCCAGGCTCTCACCACCCTCACACCAAACAATTTCTCCCTCACATCCCATCTCCATCTCCCCTCTGGCAGTTTAACAATGTCCCCCTCGTCCCATGACTCCCTGCCCTTGTGAAAAGTTCCTCTTCAACTTTCCTGTAGGTACCCTTCAGGCACTGGAAGGTGCTCTAAAGTCTCCCTGGAGCTTTCTCTTCTCCAGGCTGAACAACCCCAGCTCTCTCAGCCTGTCCCCAGAGCAGAGCTGCTCCAGCTCCCTGAACATCTTCATGGTTCTCCTCTGGACTCATTCCAACAGCTCCATGTCCTTCTTATGCTGGGAACTCCAGAACTGGACACAGTAAAAAATCTATAGCTTGCATGCATCATGCTATGAGGCACCCTGTGACTTGGTGAAGAGCTTTACTGGTCCCAGGACAGGAGAAAAACCTGACACAATGTTGTAAGGAGGAGGTCTTAACATGGCAAAGCCTTTTCTGCACTGCTAAGCAGCACAGCCCCTTGCAGTAGAAGACCAGGGCTGCTCCCTTCCTCCTTGGGAAGGTGACATGGGACAATCTCTGGGACTCAATCAAAGCCCCATGTGTGCACAGGGGATGACAGACCAGGAGCACAGGCTGGGAGACAGCAGCACAGCCCTGGTTGGAGGAGTTGATGTCTTCTCCGCAGGCCAGCCTGTGAGACCTAGACTGGCCAAGTCTTCTGAAAAACCTTTAACTCTTCCCACCGCCCTCAGCCTCCTTGTGCACTCTTCTCCCCTTCTGCATGCCCTGAACTGCTGCCCAGAACACTTTCTTCTGCAGCTCGTTTATGGAGCCTCCAGAAAACCAGCCAAAGGCTGGCCTGTTTTTTTTTGTTGTTGTTGCTGCTGGTTTTGCCTCAGGCTGGAGCACAAGCCCATGAAACAGAAGCTCAGGCTCCCAGGAATGTGTTGCATTACGACACTGTGCCGCAGAGACTTAGACTATTTACATAATAGATCAGAAAGCCCAGCCAATTAGCTGACAAAGGAAAGGGCGTGCTAACAGGGCACTCAGAGTTCACCCTAATTAAGAGCAAGCCATTAGAGAGCTTGCCTCAAAATGTAAGCAAAGGAGGAAGACAAACACGGGGGAGAAGGCAACGACGGCCACTTGCAGCCCTGTCCAAGTACATTGGGATCTGTCCCCCTCCACAGTGGTCCCCAGGGATGTTCCCACAGCTCAGCAGTGTGGATGGGGAAACTGAGGCAGTTCCTTTGTTTGAGGTGAAAGCAGTGAGTTGGCCACTACCCAAGCCCTCTCTGACCCCTGGCTGCTTGTCCCTCACAGATTCCTACCTTGCAGTGATGTACAACCAGGCTCATCTTTGGCGTCACCCTTTGACCGGACGTTGGCACAACTCCATGGTCACCCCCTCCGGAGCTCAGTGTGAAGGACTGTCTTCTGCTCAGTGGACAATAAATAGGCCCACACACATACAGGCTGCAACCGGGTGAGCAGGCAGAGAGAAACCTCAGTCCCAATCACTGCCTAATTAAGTTAATTTGCTAATTGTCAGCATTTAGCCAGGGAAGGAGCGCCACCTGCTGAACCCACCATGCCCCTCCTTCTGCTGCACTTGGCATGCTTCGGGTCTCCAGGGCCCACCACCCTGCAAACCCAAACACCATCAACAAGATTAGGGTAAACCTGGTATCTTCCATCTCTCTGTACTCTGGAGGTCCCCTGGGTGTTTTGGTTGGCCATGATACCAGCAGGTACTGCATCAGGTAACTCTTCTACACAAGCCTTGGTGGTCTTCAGTCTCAAAACAATGGAGACTCTTCCTACAGAGCTGGAAGCACAAGTTTTCTTTCAAGACTAATAGCTCATCAATGTGATGAGTGATTGTTTGTCAGCTGAGTTGTGCTCACACTGTGTGTCTTTGTAGCCCACACCAAAAAACCCAAAAAACATCTTAAAGCATTTTCATGCTCCTTCTGTCCACAGTCTTTTCCCTTCATGAGGGCTTAATAACAAGTATTTTGCACGTAAGAGCGGCACACAATTGGTTACAGTTGTTCAGCTCACAGGTGGTAACTTCCACAAAGGTTGTAATTCCATTGCTTATGATCCTCTGCCTGAATCCCAAGTATCCCTAAGTGGGGAGCTGGAATTTTTAGCCTACGACAATCTACCAGGACTCTGGCCACCAAAACCTGTAAGGCTGGCCTGCAAACCCTGAGATTATCTGAAGAATTGTTAAATTTGAGTCCTTTTTATATATCTGACAGCTTTTGAGCTTGCAGAATGCTTTTAATATCATATTTCTAAGCTTTGCATTACAATCCCAAGGGGTAAAAGCTTTTTTTTCCTTTCTTTTTTTCTTTTGATGTTGAACAAAACCTGAGATTCTTCACGCAATCTCCTGAAAACAGCAGCTGGGATTTTATGGGAAGAACATTGACAACTGCAAGATGTCCAATAAAATCATAAAAGTTGGCAACACTGGGGGGTTACTCCCCTCCTTTATTGTTGGTCCACAGGACAAGTTAATTGGTGTGATCCAGCTCCTGGCTGGTTTTCAGACAGATCCTTAAAAGTACTTACAATTGCCAGGGCTCGGAGTCCTCCCAGCTAACCAGACACCTATCAGAGGTATAGAAGTTATAAGCCTGTTTGCTCTGGCTGCTTTTTTAGGGAAGGTGACCCCATCTATAACAGGTAGGATGGATCAGCTTTGAAGGTGCTCTTGGCTCTTCTCTTGCTAAAGAAAAAACAACAGTGGCTGCTCTCCTCATACGTGTCCTTCCTTAACCCATCCTGCAATGAAAGTTCAACCCCATAAGTCCTTTTAAAAGCTGGCCTCCAAGACACGATGTCAGCCCCTTCTGGGGCCTCATGTTTTGCACAGATCACCCTCATTAGCAAGAGAAAGTGGAATAAATGGAACAGGCTGCACTCCTGGCGTGGGTTTTTTTGGTTCCTCTTGGAAGTCCCCTGATTCAAAAAGATCCTTCCAAGCAGCCCGGTTCGTGACCGCTGAGGATTATAAAAGGGTCAGGGATCCAGCATCCCTGCAGCTCATCACTGACAAACAACACTGTCTGGATGGAGTGTTTTCAATAAAGGATGCTCGTTTTGTTGGGAGCTTTCGGCGTGACTGTTTACAACAACAGCCCTACAATTACCTCCAAATGATGTCCTTTGAGGAAGATGTTCTGGGAACCCTAAGACCAAAGCTTCTGAGCTGCTCTATCTATATCAGAAATGTGAAAGTAATCAGGAGTTGTTTGGATCTGGAGACACTGTTGTTGTAAACAGATGTTGCCTTAAAGCATCACGGGCAGATCTTCCTTGTTGGTCAGCCAGAGCTGGGCCAGCTTGGAAGAAGAAGAACCCAGCCCAAGCCAAACGGATCAGCAAAATTAGAGACAGGGTTTCAGTTCAATGTTCTTGTGGACTGTGTCAAATCTGAACTGGCTTTCCCAAATTTGTCATTCCTAGGCACCAAGACAGACCCAGATCTTGTTTCTTTGTGTTGAAATATTGGAGTGAAAAGGTTTGACATTTTGGTTTTGGTTTCTGTGGAATTGTTTTTGGTAAAACAAGTGTTAGCTAAGCCTGATGGATGCTCACTGAATGTCTGGACAATGAGAATATCTAGAAGAAAGCTGGAGGTAAATGCTTGTTTTATTCTTAATGGAGGATTTGTCTTACAGGGGGGAAAGAGAACAGGAAAAAATCTATTCAGAAGACAGAACACTGAATTGAGTCCTCTTCTTCCTAAACCACAGGGCCTTAGGGAAAGATTATCTTTCTTAATTGTTTCTTTTTCTCCAGCCTTCATATTTTAAACCTCAAAAACTCACCTGAGTAATCATTTAAAATCTTTTTCCATGGCTGCAAATGGTAGAAACAGCTCCACATGAACCAGAGAAGCTGGTTCTCCTTCAGCATTGTGGAATTCAAGAACACAATCTGGGGGGCAAGGAGTGCCCAAAAATCATGGAAATCGCCCCCTTGGAGGGAAGGTGGAAACTTGGGCTTCAAGAGGATTCCTACCAGCTCTTTGGGTGACCCTGGAGAAGTCACCAGGACCACAGTCATCCTATCTAGAGGGCCACCATCTGCTCCTTCAATTAAGAATCCCATTGCTGAGAAAGGCAGGAACATTGGAACATGATTCAGACCATCTCTCTCCTCACTGAAGGACCGTGGGGCAACCCCTCAGTTTATTTGCTTACTTGTGTATGGGCTGTAAATTAAGCCTTAATCTAGTCAGGAATCTCTCTGTGGTTTGGTTCCTACCCTGGAGGGGCAGGATATGTTGTTCCTCTATCTGGGTAGAGCAAGAGGTGTTTGGGACACAGCTTATCCTTCACATATGATTTCATGGCGTGTAGATCAATCCCCTTTAGCATGGCTGGATCTAATCGCAGGTGAGTAGAGGCTTGGGGGTTTGTTTTACCAGGAAAAAGGGTCTCATGGAAG
>VZRW01003553.1:160098-224335 GCA_013398125.1 Aegotheles bennettii
CAGGGGGGGAGGTGGTGGCTCCCCCCTGCTCCCAAGGCTTCCTTCTGCCTGCACCATTCATCTCACCGAACCAAAGAGATGCTGAGCTTTTCCTTGAACAGCTTTGCCCTTCTCCAGTTCTAAGGGAATGACATGGCTGTGATTCATGGGTCAGGACACTAAGGTGACTGTAAGGATACGCTGCCGAGTGAAAGGGGCGAAGGCAAGGGGACCAACGGGCGGGAGGCCATGAGCTGATGTAATGTCTGGGCAGCTCAAACCAGCTCCTCAATCTCTGTTATTAGGTAAAGACAAGCTGTCCCTGGAGAACACATGAGCTCCGTTCCCCCTCTCGGCAGCCCTCCGCACGGTCACATTAGGGACATGCCCTTTGCACTCTCACCTACAAGCTCCCGGCGCACACGAGCATCCTCCAGCACTCCAGGCTTCTTCCTCCAGCAGCCGGAATAACGCAGCCACACAATGGGATCATTGTGCAAGCTGGTCCCCCAGCGCCCACTGCTCCAGCCTCAGAATGAAATCTCTCTACCACCTTTTGCTGGAGAGAGTATTCGGTTGCAGTCAAGTCCCCACACCTGGAGGAGGTAGGAGGGGGGCGTTGGGGTTGGGACAGCCTGCTCGGAGCTGCAGCGAGAAAGGGAAGGGGGGAGGGACTGAAGGCAGGGCAGTTTTTCAGTGTGATGAGCTTGTGCAGCCTCAGCCATAGTAAGAATCTCCAGGTGCTCCCTCCCCATCTGACACACACACTTCAGGTGTTGAGAAAATGCAAACAAGCAACAAAGGACAAAAGCCAACAACAACCACTACCAAGAAGTTCTAGAGAGGTTAAAAGAGGGGAAAAGTCTGCACTGCGCAGAGCTACACAGAGATGCTAACTCAGATCATAGAATCACAGAATAATTTTGATTGGAAAAGACCTTTAAGATCATCCAGTCCAACCATTAACCCAGCACTGCCAAGGCCACCGCTAACCCATAGCCCTCAGCACCACATCTACACAGCTTTGAGATCCCTCTAGGGATGGGGACTCCACAACTGCCCTGGGCAGCCTTTGCCAGTGCTCTGAAGCTCCAATGCACTGATGGAGGGAGTCCTACTCACCTAAATATGGAGAGGTTAAGTTGGCCTCAATGGAAGAAGGAATGACAGTGAATCTTCATGCTGGCCATACCTGGGCTCCCCAGTAACATGTCCACCTGCAAGGGCAGGAGAATCATGTTTGAAGGACACTTACACTGGCAGCTTCCTAATTCAGAGGGGCAGATTTGTCTGCACAAGGTTTAACTGGTTGGAAACCCTTTGCTGCTGTGTGCCAGTGTGCTCCTCAGGTTCCATCTGCTCCACTGGGGTCATCAGGGCCATGTGGACAAGGACAAAACTGCAGGATGGAGTGGGATCAAGAAAGATAATGTGGAGTTTCTTTGGTGTCAAAAGATCAAGGTTCAGTTCAGCCTGAGGTGTTTGAGGTGTGTGGGGCCACAGAGGATGGGGGTAAATGAAGGTGGAGGTAAATGAAGGCTGGATTTGAGGATGGGGCTGATAGGATATATAGAGGGATAAAGAGATATAGGGGCGGTCCTCATTTGTGAGGTGAGATTTGTAACTGAGCAGCAAACGTAAGCAAATGAATGGGTTCAAGGTCCCTACTCATGATGTGAGGAGTGTGAGTAAATGAAGTTTAAGGAACAGAACAGAAACAGGGGGCTGGTGAACATACCAGTTTTCTCTCTACCTGTCTGGAACAGTCTTGGTGGGCCAATTTGGAAGTTTTGTGACTGAAGACAGAGCCAAACCAGGTAAACCTGGTGGGAATTACACCATCAAGAAGCTTTGGTCAGCAGTGGGAGGGCAGAATGAGGCCTCGTGGATGAAAGAGAAACAGGTGAGTCCTGCATACCAGCATTTCTGCGTGGAACACGGATGCTGACATCCGTTACAAAACACCAGAAACAAGTTGAATTCCCTGAACAGTGTTCATGGGAATGAGCTCTTCTTTTCAAGGCAGTTTGTTTTGTTTTGCTTAAGTCCGTCTGTCACATTTTGCACATTTCATTATTTAGGAATTTTTGATTTCGGAAGATAAAGTGGCCCCAGAGGAATATTTTCAGGGAGATTATTTTAACAAGCACTTTTGTACCAGGAAATCAGTGAGTTTAACCTAACAAGCAACTACCAGGCCAGTGGGACAAATAAATCTAGTTCCCACCTATTAATTTTACAGCCTACATAAAGCAGTGTTGAAGTCAAAAGTATATGCGACCCAAAAAGACATTGCTCATTTTGACACATATATAGCTTGCCCCCTGCCTGAACCCTGTCCCTTAGCCTAAATCCAGGAAGCGGGCTCCCTTTTGTAATGGATCATAGTCCTGTGTGTCAGGAATGTGTTCTACCTTAAACCAAATGTCAGCCTTTCTCAGGGAAAGGGCTAAGCCGATAGAGATGTTCGCCCCAACCAGGGATAGCTTTCCTGTTTAGTGTTGTGTGAGATCTATTTGTTTTATTGCACCACTCAGTGATTCAATCCAGCCAAGCCCACGCAGGAAATATTGGGATTGTGTCTTGCCAAGTTGACATCTGAAAAGAGCAAGCAGGCAAATGTTTCCACTTCAGGCGTATTTGTAACGGGTTCCTGAACTATTAGACACGTGGAAGGGAAAATGCACCTCAAAGAAACAACTGCATCCCATGGATGGAGGTGACCTGGGCGATGCAGGAACGCCGTTAACTTTCATCTTTGGAGAGGAATGCAGTGAGCAAAAGGAAACAGAGCTTTCGGCACACACAGAAGTTAAAAATAAAGCACAGAGTCTGAATGAAGAGGGTGATTAACCAATGGAGTAAATGAGAAGGGAAAGTGATGGATTATCCACCACTTGAAGCATCTTGAAACGAGGGCTGGATGCCTTTGTGCAAGACGTGCTGTCGTCCAGCATGAGGCACTGGGCTCCAGCCAGGCTCCAGCTTCATGCAGATTTTTCAGCCCGTGTTGCCAAGGCACAAGTGGAGGATTTAGCCCCAGTTATCCTGTCTACAGCCGCAACATGGGAGGATGTGAAGCAGGTGGCAAGAAACGTTTGATGCCAATTCCTAATTAACCATATTAGCCAGAAAGCTTAAGCGCTCAAAGGATAAACATAAGCAGTGAGATAGTTCATTCTGTAATCCCAGTGAAAGGAGGTTTTTGGCTAAAACATTCGAGCCCTGAGTCTCTTCCTTGATTTCAGCCAGCTTGGGGTCAGGCCCTCGTTGTTTAAAGGCATTCAGAGCTCCTTGCAAGTAGGAAGCAGCTCAGTCGGGTGAGAAGAAATGCTTCATCAGGGGGAATTTCATTCACTCAGACAAAAATGAGCCCCATCAGCTCCATATCCAATATCCAAAAGGTTTTTAATTACATTGCAATAGAAACAGGTCCAGCAGCGTTTCCTAATTAAACCCTGATGCATCGGTGAGGAGATTTTGATGGTAGAGGATGAGAGCCTCTACATTACACACATGTATCTGCAACTTCTTTCAAATATGTTTCTAGCAATTTTTGAAACCAAACCTGCTTGCATTGCAGAAAACAACTGTCGGGTGGCTCTGCAGAAAGGATCAGAAATCCTTGATGCCCTTTGGGAGTGCAAGGGCAGCATAGATCGGAGCTCTGATCCACCTCTGGAACCCACCATGTCCACATGAGACGTTCTGGGGGGTCCTGAGAACAAACCTCCAACTGAGGAGGATTCATTTGACACAGACCTAATGGCTGGGGGCTCCTGGGAGCCTCATCTTGATTTGGAAAGGTCTTTGGGCCACAATAAAAAAACCACAGGAAGGAACTAAGTACCTCCATGCTGAGCCCAAGCACTTGCCTGCATCTGCTGAAAGCAATTCCATGGGCAAAATACAAATATTGATGCCTCTAGAACAGCTTGTGAGTGAAGAACATCAAATCCATTCAAAGTCCTATTTTAAGGACTCTGATAAGATGAGAAGAAATGGCCTCAAGTTCCATCAGGGGAAGTTTAGGTTGGAGATTAGGAAGAAGTTCTTTCCTGAGAGGGTGGTTGGGCACTGGAATGGGCTGCCCAGGGAGGTGGTGGAGTCACCGTTCCTGGGGGTGTTCAACAAACGGGATGATGAGGCACTTGAGGCCATGGCCTGATGGTCTGATGGTCAGGAATATGATGGGATAAAGGTTGGACTTGATGACCCTGGAGGTCCCTTCCAACCAGAATGATTCTAGGATTCTATGATTCTAAGTGCTGAGGCAGATTCTCTGGAGCTTGGCACCTTCTTCAAAGTGCAGAGTCAAAGTGAGTCACAGCCTGAAGACCCAGTCCTGGGATCAGCCTTTCTTCCCCTCTTGTGCTTCTCATCCTCTGCTCATCTGCCTTCTTTAAGCGATAATAGTAGCAACTGTCCTGGATTCAGGGAAAGTAGGTGGGCTCCACCCTGCAGATGGCCTCCAGAAATTTTCAGGAATACTCTCTGTAATTTTGTTTACTTAATTTTTTCCATAGTTGATCACAGATGGAGAGGGCAAGGCTGGGGAGTTCCTTGCTAACTGTTTCGGTTTTGTCTTCTTAAGATTTGGGATGTTGAGTTATTGCATGGCTTTATCTCAAGCATTTTCTCCAGTTCAGAAAAGCACACTGCAGTGCTGATGAACATGGTGCCAAGCCTTCAATTATCCTGTCTACCTCAGCTTTTTAATTACTCCATAATTTCAATGTGATCCCTCCTCTCCTTTTGCTTCATACTTCAGCACTTGCAAAGGCCTCAGGTTCCCCATGCTTTAGTACCATCAAAGCCACCCACCCCCAGAGCTCTTTTGCTGGACCTGGACCTGTCTGTGCCTGGAGTCAGGTGAAGGCATAGGTTGATTTCAGAGTGATCTGGAAACTAAAAACTAATGCTTAGGAAAGCATTTCCCCACGGGACCAAGTCATGACCAGACATTGACAAAGATCCCAAACTTGGTTCCTCCTGAGCAGAATTCAGATATTTACAGTCCAAAGGAAGGTCCCCAAAGCTGCCACTCACCTGCTCTTGCTGTTGGTTTTCAGATGAGATGTGCATTCATGCACTTGTTGTGCTATATGCATTTTTCTAGTCTCTGAGACAGTAAATGACCTTCTAGGTGCAGCAGACTAATTTGGTCTGGGAACTTTTGATTTCTTTTTACTTGAAGATTTCTATCTCTATTAAAACAAAACAAAACAAAATCAAAAAGCCAACCCCCAAACCTTGACTTTTTTATTTTTAACAGGAGAATTTGATTTGAAAACCAAAGGCAGGCCTGGATTTGGTTGAAAAAATTCTGGTTTCTGAGGACAGCAAAGCATATCTTTTAGTTTCTGAAATGAAAGTCAAACCACAGTGCAAACAATTCTGTCGGAAAAAGTTCATTGCCGTGTTTATCTTTCATCCAGATGCATGGGTGAAATGTCCCCTCTTTCCCCAACAGTTGCAAAAACAGAGCTCTAAACCCAGCTGTTGTTAATGCCCACAGCTTGCTTCTGTTGCCTCCTTTTTGTCCTCTGTTCTGCACTGATCTCTATCAATCCTCCTTCTACTCATCATTTGAGATGATGTCTCCCATACATCTATCCTGTCTTCCTTCAGCTGTCTGCATTTCTGTAGGAAACCCACTTATGTCCCATGAAACAGATCTGCTGTCCAATCATCTTGGTAGCCCCATGCAGAGGTGCCCCCTGCTTTCATAAGGGTGTGATGTTTCTTCTGTCAGCTGCAAAAGAGAGTGGACCCTCCTAAAGCCCCTTTGCTCAATCTCATGAAGTGATCTCCATTTGAAGGGTTAGAATCAGAATTGTTTTGATTGCAAAAGACCTTTAAGATCATCCAGTCCAATCATTAACCCACCACTGCCAAGACCACCACTAAAGCATGTCCCTCAGCACCCTCAGAATCGTAGAATCCCAGACCGGTCTGGGTTGGAAGGGACCTTCAAGAGCATCCAGTCCCAACCCCCTGCCATGGGCAGGGACACCTCGCACTAGACAAGATTGCTCCAAGCTCCATCCAACCTGGCCTTCAACACTGCCAGGCAGGGGCAGCCACAGCTTCTCTGGGCACCCTGGGCCAGGCTCTCACCACCCTCACACCAAACAATTTCTCCCTCCCATCCAATCTCCATCTCCCCTCTGGCACTTGGAACCCGTTCCCCCTCGGCCCATCACTCCCTGCCCTTGGCACCAGTCCCTCTCCAGCTTTCCTGGAGCCCCTTCAGGCACTGGAAGGTGCTCTAAGGTTTCCCTGCAGCCTTCTCTTCTCCAGGCTGAACACCCCCAACTCTCTCAGCCTGTCCCCAGAGCAGAGCTGCTCCAGCCCTTGGAGCATCTCCATGGCCTCCTCTGGACCCTCTCCAACAGCTCCGTGTCCTTTTGATGTTGAGGACCCCAGAACTGGACCCAACACTGCTGGAGGGGTCTCACAAGAGCAGAGTAGAGGGGGAGAATCCCCTCCCTTGACCTGTTGGTCACGCTGCTGGGGATGCAGTCCAGGATCCTGGTGGCTTTTTGAGCTCCAAGCACACATTGACAGCTCATTCCCCCAAAGGAATTGTGTCTCAGTTTATTTTCAGATCCACACAGAAATAAACACCTCTGTCCCCCTCTCCACCGTGATTAGCAGAGACATTATGATGGTAATGATTATTTGAGTTTCCTCAAGTGAAGCAAGTATTCAATTATATTTTCATTCTTTGGAACGAAACTTAACCCAGTTTGTTTTCTGATAAGGCCATATGGAGAGAGGACACAGCTGGTATTTTATCCAAATTAATATGTGTCCTGGCTCAAAAACAGGTCGTGTTTGTAATGAGCTCAATCTTCATATAATAACACTGTTGAAACAATAAACGTCACTTCAGCTCCAATTTAGTGTCTGGACTGTGAGGCATAAAAACAGTTCTGCTCTAAACTGTCAGGGTGAAGGCTGGATAAACTCGAGAAAGTTCAGGTCAGGTGAAATTTCACACACGGAGACTATTATTGGAGCGAGCAGGCTGGAGGAGCTATTACAGGGAGCATGTGCATCACTTCTCTCCCCACGGACTGAAGTCAGAGCTGCTTCTCTGGTGACATCTCTCTGCGTGGCTGCATCCATGACACCTCCAGCAGCTGGAGAAAAGCACTAGTTAGGTGCAGATGACTCCTTTCCCACCAGCCCTGGGAAATGCAAGGTGCTGCAGTGGTTCCATGTGGATATCAGGAAGAACTTCTTTCCTGTGAGAGTGCCAGAGCACTGGACCAGGCTGCCCAGAGAGGTTGTGGAGTCTCCTTGGCTGGAGACATTCAAATCCTGCCTGGATGCGTTCCTGTGTGATGTACTCCTGTGTACTCAGCCTGTCCCCAGAGCACAGCTGCTCCAGCCCTCTGATCATTTTCTTGGCCTCCTCTGGTCTTGCTCCAACAGCTCCATGTCCTTCTTATGTTGAGGACTCCAGAACAGGACATAGTACTCCAGGTGAGGTCTCCTTTTCCTGACCAGAAGTCTGGCCAAACATAGTGGCTAGTCTGCTGATGAGCACTGGAGCCATTGCAGTTTCCTCTGGTCCATTCCCACAACCACCAGATTTTCTCCCTCACAAAGAGGGGCAAAATCATTGTTCACACCTGCTCCAAGGTTAATTGATGGCCCTCACTGGCCCAGCGTGCAGCCAGACCTGTCACATATGTGAAACCTTTCTATGAGTAATTAAAATACCCTCAATCAACGAGGGACTAATTCTGCATAAGACCTAGATTTGTTCTATCCACTTTCTCTCAGCCTTTGAAACACATGTTGAGCTTTTACCTAAAGAAGACAATTGTTCTTAGCTTGCGAGTCTCTTTTTCTGTGCTAGGGAAATTCTACTTATTGGTCCAACACAAGAAGCCGTGGTGAGCCTCATCCAAGACAGAGATGAGTAGTTGCTGCTTAGATCATAGACAAGCCCTGCCAAAACCCGCAGACTAGGTGTTCCTCCAACAGCCTTGCTGCCAAGGCTGGATTGGATCAACATTTTTATATATAGCAGGTCAAGCACTCAAAAAACACATCCAGAAGTGTGAACATGGGGTATCTATGCTCATCAGTGCTTCTATCACTTGCCCAGTGAAGTGGGAGTCTTTGAGCTGAGTCTCTTTTCCAAGGAGTTGAACATATCTCCTGCCTCCTGTGTGTTGGTACATGAAGAGAGCTGTGAGACAGAACAAAAAAAACCCCTCAAATGTAGCCTCTGTGTGGGGGAAATAACATGTTCAATGAGTCTAGCAAGTGTGGATTTGCAAGATTGCATCAGGCTCCCAAGCTGCAATACTGGGAGCTGTGGTCTTGAGGGATTGCTCGGTTCATGTTTGTTTGTGGGTACATTGTAGTTTGAAAGAAATATTGGGAGTTGGCAGCAGTCTGGTCCAAAAGGCTTGGAGGTCATCAAGTTCCTGAATTCATTTTTCTTTAATCAGATGTTGAACATGGGAGAACCCAGATCTTCTCAATTTGCTTCACAGATACTCTGGGACCCCAAATATGAATAAGATTTGTATCTCTAGAAGTATCTTTGCTTTTTATCTCTGACCAATACAGCCAATTCTCCCCTCTACTCTGTTCTTGTGAGACTTCCCTGCAGTGCTGGGTCCAGTTCTGGGGTCCCCAACACAAGAAGGACACGGAGCTGTTGAAGAGGGTCCAGAGGAGGCCATGGAGATGCTCAGAGGGCTGGAGCAGCTCTGCTCTGGGGACAGGCTGAGAGAGTTGGCGGTGTTCAGCCTGGAGAAGAGAAGGCTCCAGGGAGACCTTAGAGCACCTTCCAGTGCCTGAAGGGGCTCCAGGAAAGCTGGAGAGGGACTGGTGCCAAGGGCAGGGAGTGATGGGCCGAGGGGGAACGGGTTCCAAGTGCCAGAGGGGAGATGGAGATGGGATGTGTGGAAGAAATTGTTTGGTGTGAGGGTGGTGAGAGCCTGGCCCAGGGTGCCCAGAGAAAGTAAAAGTAATCCCTGTCACTTGAGCCATGTGGTTCAAATTCCTAAATATCTTGAAAATAGTTGGGTCCTGTCCTTTTACTATCCCAGAAAGCTCTTCTGCTCTGTGTGTCTGTGCTCACATGAAATCCCAAACCCTTGGAACAGGAGTTTAGTAAAAATAAAGAATTCCCAGAGATTTCCAGCGCTGCAAGAAAAGGAGGGACCATGATGCTCTTCTTAGAGCTGGGCTGCAGGAAAGAGTGAGGCTGGGCTGCAGGTTTCCCTGAGAATAGAAACCAGCAGGAAGGAACTGAGGAGTGCATGTTTCCTCGGGATCAATATGTGGAGATTCCCTGTCTGGGAAGGGGAGTGGAGCAGGAGCTGAGATCACCACGTCCTCCACTGAGATCACCACGTCCTCCAGGGACGGAGCTCTCCAGGTCTGCACTGACACTGGTGGGGGCTTCCTTCCCATCCCACCAAGCAGTGCTACCTTGGTCAGAGCCTTTGCATCTCTCAGAAGCATGCCCCTGCTTGCTAAAGTTGGTTTTTTTTTCATTTGCTTACCCTTGAGAAAGCACCACAGGCTGGGGACTAGAGGGTCTCTTCTGCACAGATGCTTCTGGATGCACACTGCAATGGCAAGACACACAGCAGAGGGGCTCTTATCTGAGTATTGGGGTCCCAGGAAAAAAAGGGGTGAAGAGCAAAGTTACAGCTTTCCCTTTCCCATTTCCTCTTCAGGTTCTGAGGCTGGAGCCCTGTTTGCCAGATTTTTCTTCTTTTAGACCATGTTGTACCAACACAGGTCTGCATCTGCATTTCCAGCTTAATGTTCCCCTGGTTCCAGCCCCTGAATCTCTTCTCCAATCAAGGTAAAACAACACAGCAAAATGAGTGCCTATTGCAAAGCATCAGGATGTGCCTCAGGTTCAGCACACTTTTAGAAGTTCCCAGTATCACAGCACATAAAGAAGCTGTTGGCAGGGGGAAATTATTTCACCGCAAATAAGTGCAGGGAAACTGAGGCAGGGGGAAGCTGCATGAGTCACCCAGCAGAAATGAGCGAGACAGGGGCCGGAGTCAGAAGAGAAATCCAGGGCATTCCCATGGCTGCAGAGTGCCACGTGCCTATTTATATCCCTGGTCTCAGTATCCACCCATTTCCTTAAGCCATAACCTCATTCCTGATCACTGTTAATACAAACACACTAAGGCTGCTCTTGGCTATCAGGACCTTCCTTGCTCCCAGGAGCTGCAGCTCCTGAACGTTGTGCCCCACTCTTCCATGGGCTGAGATAAAGGCACAGGCTTTCAGGGGACCTGGCAGACTCAGCTTTTTGACCATATTATCTAGGGCACTCCATGGGAAACATCCAAAGACTGAAGTTCAAGGGGCAAATCCCAGATCAGGGCAGAACTGGTCCATTGACATTCTGGATTGGGGCTGGGGACGGAAAACCTCTTTCTCGTTACATTTATAAGAGAAGACACAGATCCAGCTCCTTTGATGGCCAATGTTACAGCTTTTGAACCCATTTGATCATCAGAGATGACCACTAGAAAACTCATGGGACCATGTCTCATACTTTGTGGTTTTATTTCCCTAGACTATTTGCCATGGGTGGGACTAGTGAGCATCATTATGGAGAAGAGACACCTTCATCCTACCTCTGCCTGTTGCTTCTTGTCTGGCCGAGGACCTGCAACTAATCCACACTTTGTCTTCTACATAAAAAGGGTCATTCCATATTTTAGGTAGTCTTCCATTAAATGTGCTGACCAGCCACCACATCCCTGTGGTCCTCAGGGAGAATAGGTGCATTCAGCTCACTTAATGTCATTGCTTCCGAATTTTGAGCATCCTCTGCTATCTGAAACGTTCTGCTTGAAGTCTAAAACCTCCTGGCACCTCATAGAGGATTGATACTGACCATATATATATATAAGGTCATTGGTAAATAAGTGTAAACTGGGGAGAAAAGAATATGGAGAGGGGAATAGCAGGGAAAACAGAGGGACAAAGGGCTGGGAAGGTGTACAGACAGAAGATATTGGGAGGAAGAGCTAATGGTGGATAGGGGAGGAAAATACAGCCAAATAGTGGGTATTGGCAAGATGTATTCTAGTATTTAATTGTATATACGAAAATAATGGCTTATTTCTCCCCATTTTCTTTTGCTTTTGTAGCAAGGACAGCACAGAAGCATCTCCTCCCTTACGGCCTCAAGAGCCTGAGACTGGGACCCTGGAGTGAGATTCCTTGCTAGGGATGAGAAAACTCTCCCTGTTTAGAGAAGATCACTGCCAGGTGACCCCATCCAGGCCTGTCTGTTCGAGGGGTATCATCCAGGCCAAAAACCTGGCAAGGGTTCTTTCTTTTTGCCCCAGGGTGAGTAAACAGCTGGGAGCCGTAGTGCCTTTTTTATTGTGGTTATAGGGTTGGCTGTGTCATTTGTATTAAGGCTATTTTTAAAACACAACTATAGAAAAACACAGTGCTGACAAGCAGGAATGGGGTTTTTTTAAGTTAAAAAATGTGTACGTGTGCATATAGAAACGTAGAATCATAAAATCATTTTGATTGGAAAAGACCTTTAAGATCAAGTCCAACCATTAACTCAACACTGCCAAGGCCACCACTAAACCATGTTCCTCAGCACCACATCTACATGGCTTTGAGATCCCTCCAGAGATGGGGACTCCACCCCTGCCCTGGGCAGCCTGGGCCAGGGCCTGACAACTCTTTTGAGGAAGGAATTGTTCCTCAGATTCAATTCGAACTTCCCCTGGCACAACTTGAGGCCATTTCCTCTTGTCCTACCACTTGTTACTTGGGAGAAGAGACCGACCCCCATCTCACTGCAACCTACTTTCAGGGAATTGTAGAGAGCAGAAGGTCTCCCCTCAGCCTCCTTCTCTCCAGGCTGAACACCCCCAGTTCCCTCAGCCACTCCTCATAAGACCTGTGCTCCAGCCCCTTCCCAAGCCCTTCTCTGGACAGGCTTCAGCCTCTCAATGTCCTTCTTGTAGTGATGGGCCCAAAACTGACCACTGTCCTTACATCCCCTGTACTTGTGTCCTGAGGGTTGCCCATGTGCCAGCGTTTAATCCTCACCTCCTCTTAGTTGGCAAGGGATCAGAGGACATGGCACAGGGCATTTTCCCTCCACATACTAACAAATATTTAGGGCCAAGAGGCTGAAGATAAAAGGAGGAGGCAGTGTTGCTCAGGAGGCCTCTTGACCCAGAGCACTCTGTCGTTCCCAAGAGGGATGCATTGAGATTTGAACTCCATCCCCTACAGTCCCAGCAGCAGTCAGCAAGGACAGGGGGTCATTTCTGCCCCTTGCACTGCTGTCCTTGCTGTGTGCCAGTTCCAGCTATCAGGGCTCCCCTCCAGAAATGTCATTGTGAATGAAGATTTGACCCCTTTTAAGTACCAATTCACCCAAGAGTAACACAGACTCCATCCCAGGAGCCATCCATCTACTGAGACTGGGTCGTTCTTTCCAGCCATGTAGTTTAGTTTGTCCCAAACACACAGAAACCTCCCTTGAATATGGAAACAAATGTCCCAAATTATGTATTTCCAAGAACTTTCTTTTTTTGGGTAGGATAGATAGGTGACTATTTTGTTTCAACCCCATCTACTCTTTTTCAAGCTAAAACAGAGATCTCATACCTGTGATTTTGATGGCTGAGACTACGTGGAGAATTTTTTCTGGCCTTGAAAAACTCACAGAAATGCTGGCACAATGCCCTGTCTTCTGCCTGTTCATCCTTTTGGGCTACCACATCTGCTGCAACAAATGGTTTCTTTTGGCTGGGATGGAATATTTTCCTCGGCTTCCCTTATTTTGGCGATAAGCTGCTCTCTTGAGTGTGGAGATGGAGGCGATTTTCCAAGGGTAGTTGCTGTTGAGCTGAGCCCCTCTTCAGACACCAAGTAGAGGAATGTGCTTTCAGAAGTCCATTACCCTCAAGGGCTTTCACTCTGTTGCTTATGGATAGAGACAGAGAAAAGTTTGGCGTACGTCTGGCAGAAATTTTCTATTGAATTTTTTCCTTTTATCCAACAATAAATAAATAAGAAATAAACTTTTGGTTGAAATGACTGCTTTGGCAAGAAATACTTGTTTTAACAAAACGTTCCTGTTTTTGTTATAATCCTCCAATTATTGGGTTTTAGATACTTTCATTTTATTTTATTTTTTTTTAATGCAAGCTCAGAAATGTGAAGATTTTTCTTCTCTTTTCATTTTGATAAATGACTGTCAACTTTTGCAATCATAAATAACTTTCGTAGGGAAGGAGTATTTTCCAAAAAGGTTCTATGAGATGGCCAGCAAGTGTAGGACTTGATGTGAAAAAGCTGCCCCTACTAACTCTCCTTGTCCTCATCAAAGAGGCAAAAAACAAGGATTTCTTATAGTTCCTCTGACAGAGTTTTGTTTTGGCCCAGAATCCTTTCACTCACCAGTAATATCCTTAAACCTCTCAATAACTGTGAGATCTCTGAAAAGTGACCAAATATGTTCTTTTTGGTTGGATTCTTGGCCTGCACAGAAGAAGCCAGTTCTGAATTTCCTTCCATCCCTGGAAAGAGGGCAACCTTAGTGGTCACTGTGCACTTTTCATCACTCTCTCCTATTGGCCTCTGCTCTGACATGAGCTGTATGGAGCAAGGATTGTCATTCTGCTGTGGTTTTGCACAGAACTGTGCACAATAAGGTCCTTGTTAAGATGATAGAAATCACATTTTTTTTTCCTGAAAAAAATTTTACAGGGTTTAATTTCAGGTATAAGAAATCCTTTCTTCTGCCCAAGTAAAAGATCTCCACCTGTCTAGCTAAGATTTCCTTTACTTTCTCTCCATGACTTGTTTTGTTCCTGTGACACTTAGCTCCATGGCTGTTGAACTGAGATGCATCTGGGTAGTACTGTGAAACACTAATGGAATGACTACTCTTCTCCTGTGGAGGGATGGGGTGAAAAAAATAGTAACTGAACAGACACCAAAGCCTCACTGCTCTCCACCAGCTGGAGAACTTCAACCAGGTCCAAAAATAACGCATAGGTTCCAGCAGAGCTCTATGATACATCATAAATCTCCAAACTAAAGACTGAGAAGTTTTCAGGTGCTATGAGAAGGGCACATGATTATAGGATTCTTTCTTATAACAATTTTCTGTGTGGAACAAGAGTTATTTCATTCAAAAACCATCAGCGTTGAAGCATTATCATTTCAGATAACCACCACTGCCCACCTGCCATAAGAGGCAGATAATCGTGTGTGTTGGCTAGCTAGAACTTAGAAAACTTACTCCATGCTCCTCTGTTGCAAGGAAATTAGATGCATAGAGAGGCTAAAAGGTCAATGATTCCAAAAAAACTGTGAGTGAAATACATGAAGAAAGTTTTCTTGGTGGTTTTTAAACAAAAATATTCCCTGATTTGACCTGAAAGCCCTCAACCTTCAGATCAAAGTCTTTCATGGGAAATGCTATTGCATCTTGAACAGATTCTTACATTTTTCTCTGAGCAAAATCACCTGGCTACTGTTGGAGACAGGGGACAAGTGAGATGGACCTTTGGAAGTCTCACCAAGTATGACCAGTCTTCTGGTGTTGGAACTGAAAGCTTGTAAAGGAGGTGACTTGTGGTAAAGGCTGACCACAGGATCTTAGTTCTTGAAGTTCTTGTTAATGTCAGCAGGACAGACTTCCAGATGGGTCAGATTGCATTTCACTCATCCAACGTCAGTTCCACAGGCATCCCAAAGAGCATTTGAAGAAAATTTGACTATTCATCTTGCATAAACATAATAAGGCATTACAAATCAAGTCCAACTGTGTTCATAGACAATAGTGACTATTCTTCCTTTGTACCTGATGTCATGGATAGGCTCTGGAAGGAATGGTAGTAGGTAGGTAGGCATTTGTTGTTTGCCAAACCAATCAAAAGCCTCCTAAATCTGTGTCAAGGAGTCATGAAGTCAATCTGGGGCCTCCATGCTTGAACAGCAGTGGAAAGTTTCTAGTAACTCCACAGCACCCATTTAATTCTGGTGTTTAATCAACTGAGGGTGAGCAAAAGTTTACATTTCCCTCCTCAGCTTACAGGAACTTGTTTGCAAGTTTCTGTAAAGGGCTGTGGAGAGAGCTCAACTTGCAACACACCAAGGCCACAGGCCCTGCCCTCTGCTCCTTCCTGCAAAGAGATGGGCTACCAGCATGCCAGCAGGATTTAGAGAACTCAGGAGAGGTCACGGTATGTAGACCTTTGCAGCTGCTTGTTTTAGGTCTTACAGATTGGTTCTAAGAGTTGAACAAAAGTGGAGAGATGACAGATTTATTACTATCTCCTTTTTTAAATGTGTGGAGAAGAAAGAGACAGGAAAACCAGGAATACTTGTTTCAAAAGAGCCCATGTGGTTTTGGAGTCTACGTGCCATTTTCAAAATTGATCGAGGAATGCAGAATCCTAGATCATATCAGCTTGCCCTGAGGACACTGTGTAGATTTCCTCGGAAGACTTCACTCAGAATGACTTGCCCAAGTTCACATGATAAAGGCAGTGCAATTAAACCCAGGCTTAGAACCACAGAATAGTGTATGTTGGAAAGAACTGCAAGAGGTCTCTTGTCCACACCCTTGTTCATCCCAGGTCCTTGTGCAAGTAAGTAATTCTCAAGAGCAAACCATGGCCTGATGGTCATCACATGGTGGAGACAGGCCTGTAGCAGCAATAGACATCTGCTTGTCAAGAAGAAACAGAGATGAGGTGTTGAGGTGTTCATTCTCTCCTTCTTGCAGTTTCTGCAAAACTCTCTCCCAAGTAACAAGTGATAAAACAAGAGGAAACAGCTTCAAGTTGCCTAGGGGATGTTTAGATTGGATATGAGGAACAATTTCTTCCCCCAAAGGGCTGTCAGACCCTAGCCCAGGCTGCCCAGGGCAGTGGTGGAGTCCCCATCCCTGGAGGTGTTTGAAAAGTCGTGTAGATGTGGTGCTGAGGGCCATGGTTTGGTGGTGACTTTGTCAGTCCTGGGTTAATGGTTGGACTTGGTGATCTTAAAGGTCTTATCCAATCTGTAATTCTACACGTGCCTGGGAAACAGACAAACCCGCAGTAAATCAATGCTTTAATTAAGGACATTACTTGCCATTGTGATGTTTCTGTGATAAAGACCACAGCAACTACAGGTTTGGAGGTACCCAGTATCTCAACATCTTTCTCTGTCATAAATGCAGCTCTGCTGCTAACCTGATCTTGGCATCCCAGGAACATGGATATGACCTCTACCCTGAAGTGTTCAGGGTGCAATGCCAGATGTCAAACAGTGGTCCTTCCACCACATGCCCCGGGGAGACTGAATCACAGGCCAGTGGATCTCATCTGACACTTCCAAAAGTGCTGGCCCCTTCATCTATCCTGGTGGAGAGCTGCAAAGAACACAGGCTCATCACAGGTCTCTTTGCTTCCTGCATGATTGCATGTAATTCCTCTGCTCAACTCCAGACCAGGTCCCCACCAGACATTTTCAGTGTATTCCCCTGTTAGCAGGATGTCAAAGCCATACTCATTTCTTTGAGAACATCGTGCTGCAATAAAACAACAGCATGGTGAATGAGGCTGAAGCTGAACCTCAGCTGCAAGCTGGAATTAAATGAGGATCGAGTTCAACAAGAATTCTCTTTTCTCTTGTCCTTTTCAGGCATCCTTTACATCTAGGAAAGGAACCGGAGCTGCCTCTTCTCCTTCTCTCTGCATGGACCCCAAGGCCCCTTGGAGTGTCATAAGAAAAGTGGGGTGGTGGTGACCAGCACATGGCAGTGGTATTTGTAGCCTGGCAGAGATATCTCCATTGCTGGGGTGTTACATTTCTGAAGTGGACAGCAGAGCATTTTTATTTAAAAAAACCCACACATATCTGTGGTCTTCATCACAGCCATCACCACACAAGAGCTGCTCAGAATCAGGCCAAAAATGATGCTTTAGGGTTTTTTTACTATTTCCTGAACAAAAAATTCACTCAAAATCCTCTCTCATTCTGTCTCTCTCATTCTCTCTCTCTCCCCCTCTCTGTTTCTCTCTCCATTTTTGATTGCTTCCTTTACACATCCATTTCATGACAAGATTGTTTGTTGCTTTTGGCTACTGGGCCAGTATATATAGGGGATTACAATGGAGTCTCTGTTCCCGCAGTGGTTTTTAAGTTGCCTTAAACAAGTGCCAATTGCAGTCTAAATCTGTTCATCTCTCCCACTTTTTTTTCCTTTAATATATAAATATATTTTAAGAAAATAATTGTTCCTGAGATTTATTTGACAGTCAAGATTTTCTAACACCGAACAAGCCTGTAGCTTTTGGTTGAAAGTCTTTCGTATATGAATATGATTGATTGAAAGAAACCAGTTCCAGACACCCACCATGGAGAAAATTCCCACTGGAAACCACAGTGGAGCCTCTCAAAATCTGTCCCTGGAAGCTGGAAATGTCTCTTGCCGTGAAACTGAGAGGGCTTCACAACCTGGGGGAATCTCACTTGCCTTAAAAATTTCCTGTTTGATTCCCCTAAATGCTTTCATCTATTCCATCCTGGAACCACTGGTGCTGACATTAGCAACAGATGTCTCTTGTGGACTTCCCAGATCATTTTGCACTTGATCTCTTTATTTTTTGAGTGAGTCTAACCCAACTTGGAAGTGTACAGAAATCTCCTCCAACTGACAATTTTGAGAGAGTTTAGTTTTTATTTTGAACTTGTATTTTTTCCCATTCACTAGTACCATTGAATTGCACCAACAGGAATCAGCCTGGTATCCTATAAAGCTTGGCAGCATCCATCATTGAATATTTCCCTATAAATATAATGTAGAACTGGAGAGTTTGGATGAAACATCTATCTGGAATTTCTGCTTGGCATCTTCTTAGGTGGTAGAGGTGATGAGCTGATGGAGAAAGGTCTTTCTGAATATAGCTTTCACATTGTAGATGGTCAAAAAGTAGGTAAAAACCAATAGTCAGGACTACTTTTCCTATTTCAGAAAGTGTAAATTTGGTGAGTGTCCCGGATCCCACTCACCTGCAAAAGTAAAACCTCTCTTGCACCTGAGTCTCAAATCTGTGGATTAAACCATTTCCATCCTCAGCCTTGGAAAGTTCCCGTGTTCATTTGGGCAATTGATCTGCCCATCAAAGACTGAAGGAAGTATCTTCATAGAATCACAGAATGATTTTGGTTGGAAAAGACCTTCAAGATCATTGAGTCCAACCATTAACTCAGCACTGTCAAGGTCACCACTAAACCATGGCCCTCAGCACCACATCTCCATGGCTCTGAGATACCTCCAGGGATGGGGGTTTCACCACTGTCCTGGGCAACCTGGGCCAGGGCCTGACAGCCCTTTGAGGGAAGGAATTGTTCCTCATATCCAATCTAAACCTCCCCTGGCACAACTTGAGTCCATTTTCTCCTGTTCTATTGCTTGTTACTTGGGAGAAGAAACCGATCAGCCCCTCACCACCACCTCCTTTCAGAGGGCTGTAGATAGATGTTAATAGCTCACATGCACACTTGGCTAGAAACTCGCCCCTCTGGGCTGACACTGGTTTCTGACCCTCTCTGGGGCACATAGGGACACCACTTTCCACCTCTTCCAGGTACACTGCCCACACTCTGCTGTTTGTTTTGGAAGGGGGGCATCCATCCACAGCATCCCCTGGAGATGCAGCGTCCGTGTGGGGAAAACCGCGGCCACGCAGTCTCCTTCTGACGAATGGAAACCTTCCCCTCCCTTCGTCAGCACGGAGCTTTGGGAAAAACGAAGCTGTGAAAATGTGATGTTTGATGATTGCTGGAAAGAGAGCAGTAGGGAAATATGTGAAAATGTCAAATGCATCATTTTCCGGAGTGAAATCTTTTGTTTCAGAAACACTGGACTATTATATTCTAACTTGGTCAATGACCCTTGTTTCGAAATAATGATTCTTAAGAAACTGGCCTTTTTTCTTTTTTTTTCAAAAATGTTAAAATAGGTAAATAATCTGACTATAACATATCTCCAATGAAAGGAAATATTTTGGTTTGAATCAAAATGAATGTTGCGAATTTCTTCTAGAAAAAACAAACATTAAAATATTTCTGCCTTGGTTTGACCCCAGTTGATTTTTCCATTTTCTTTTGCCTTGTTATTATCCTCCTGATTTTCAGGTTCACTTAGTTCAGCCAGGACACTGAAAACTTGAAGAGGAACAATTAAGTCTTTTCTTTCTCATTGTACCTGTTCAGGGCTCCTGAACTCTGGATTCAGACCACTGGTAGCAAAAACAAGGAAAAGGTATTCTCACTGGAAAGCGCTCTCATGTATCTTTAAGAAAATCCTTAGAGTAATGGGGTTTTTTTCTTCTAAAAGCATAAATTAATAAAAATTAAGATGTTATGACAGCTTTCTGCCTCAGCTGACAACAAGAGAGATTTTTCCCATTGAGGTCCTAAAAGAAATACCTTGTCTCTCTTGTCATCTGCTATACACGCTGCCTGGGTGTGAGCTGTCTCCTGATTCCATGTAGCCTTCAGATCTTGGAGCAAAAAGGTTATTTTACCCTGAGACGAAACCCAGGTGATGCTCCAGGTAAACTCCAGAGCTCACCCTATAGACACTAAGACCAGGAAAAGTCTAATTCCCTCCACAGTCCCTCAAGACCATTCTGGCAGGTCTATTGCTCTCAAACCTTGTTACCTTGCTGGCTGCGTCCCAGCACATGCAAACACACCCTTGGCATCATGCTATGGAAAACATCACTCCAGCAGGCTACAACACAGCCTGTGCTTCAATGTTTGCACTTTGAATTGAAACCCCCTCCCACACACGCACACAAAAATGGGAATAGCTGTGTCTCAGGGCTATAGGCAGCAAGTGACTCCGAGAAGCCCAAGCCCTGTGGACATCCCCATCCCACTCTGATTGGGCTGGTCATAGAATCATAGAATTATAGAATGGCTTGATTTGGAAGGGACCTTGAAGATCATCCAGTTCCAATTCCTTGCCATGAGCAGGGACACCTCCCACCATACCAGGTTGCTCCAAGCCCCAGCCAACCTGGCCTTCAACACTGCCAGGGAGGGGCAGCCACAGCTTCTCTGGGCACCCTGGGCCAGGCTCTCACCACCCTCACACCAAACAATTTTGGGGTGCCCAGAGAAGCCGTGGCTGCCCCTGCTTGGCAGTGTTGAAGGCCAGGTTGGATGGGGCTTGGAGCAACCTGGTGTGGTGGGAGGTGTCTCTGCCCATGGCAGGGGGGGCTGGAATTAGATGATCTTTAAGGTCCCTTCCAACCCAAACCATTCTGGGATTCTGTGAGTCTGAAAGAGGAGTGACAGGGGAATATCACAGGGGATGTGAGCTAGGACAGGGACACGCCAGCAGGAGGAAGGGATGCAGTGAAAGCAGGGGATGGTGGATTCCAAGGGGAGAAGAGGACAGCTCCCCAGCATTGCCAGGCATGGTGTTTGTCTGCTTGATAAATTCAACCCCAGGCAGAAAAGAAAGAAATGATGAAATGAAGAAAAGTAACGCCAGTGGTGAGGAGGGAGCCCTGAGCGGCTCGCATTGTTTTACGGTCCAGACTACATGACTGACTGGATTTCCCAACAATATTTCTCAATGCCTAAGTGTGAGAGGCCCCTGGGAACAATAACTTCCCTGCAACTCAGAAGCTGAGTGATGAAGCCATGGGTTAATAGCAATTAGTCTCCACACTGGCGGCTCCCTCTGCCACCTCCAGTTCTTTTTAATTTGTTGCCGGCCCCACAGCAGTGTAAATAATCCTTTGTTTTAAATCCACTGTAAATCTGCTGGGGAAATAACTGCAGCTTGAGTTATACAGTGAGGATCCTTGATGAATGCACTTGGGCAGGCTGGAGGGACCGGTGTACCTGCGTTCTCCTGCAGAGATTCATGGCTGGTTGTTGAGTGGGGGATGCAGGTAATTTTATGGACTTCTCTTTTCAGTCACTGTAAAGATTTTACTATCGGAGAGGTCAAACGAGGAACAGCCACAGACACTTAATCCAGGCACCAACTCAAAATGTAATTATCAAATGCATAATAAAAATAAAGTAAAAATAAATGAGCGCTCCAACCTATGGCTCAGGAACATCTAAAGTTTGGATAAACTCGCGCTGCATGATGAACTTGAGTGGGGAGGAACACAGTGACAGATTTAAGGGAGAACTGAACAACCACGTTCACATTTCAGTGACTACCAGAGGATTCACCTGAGATCGCAGACAAAACCACATCCTCCTCCATCCTAGGACTTCATAGACTGATGTTCCCTGCCTTTGCTGGGAAGTACAGACAGATAACAGCAAGTTGGCAATATCAGACCTTCCTGTCTAGATAAGCATCAGTTTTGTTGTATTTTTCCTGATTTTTTTTGTGATTGTTGGAGGATTTTGCTGGCAACAGCTCACCCATGAGCCTGTGAACCATGCTAGCACTAAAGGAAATGCATGCATTTTGGATGAGGACTGAGAAGAAGGAAAGCTGGGACCTCGCTAGTTCTCCACAGACATTGAAAAGGGGGTCACTTTTTGGAACAGGAAAGCTTAAGAGTTGACTAAAAAAGGAGTCTGGGTTGGCTGATACTAATAACATTGAGCTACCATGAACTTGTAAAGTATTCGATGTCAGATGTCAGAGCATGAGCCTGGCTCTGTGGCCTCATGGTATCCTCAGCTCTGACTTGGATATCCAGGATTTTTATGGGGGGATCTGGATGTCCTTCTGAGTAACTTAATGGGAAAATGGGGCCATAGCTGTCAGTGCCTATCTACCTTCCCCAGGCAAAACCAAATACTACTTAGGGACCAAAGAAACGTGCCCATCAACTTGAGGGTCATGAACTGACAAACCTTGGAATGAGTCATCTTGTTCTATCAGGGAACAGGAAAGTTTCTTGTCCCTTCTTTCATGGAGATCTTGGCCCACAAAGAGGGTTGTTTTAAGGAACTGAAGAACCCTAGAATTCACCTACCACAAGAGGCCATAGATGAATATTGAAGAAAAAATTCTGCTGAACCACAGATTTTTTCATCAAGGTTCTTCATGGAGTCTGAGGAGACCAGGCCATTCTCTGAGGCTCATCCAGCACCTCCAGAACACCAGAATTAAGCTGTAAGCACTGGGAAGGTGTTGGAATCACACTTTTGCACCATGTAAAGTGAATCACCCCCTCTTGTCTGTGCACAGGCATCACCTTGTAGCATGGAAGAGATGAGGTTCACTCATCTTTGTCAAGTTTCAAAGGAATTAATATCAAAACAGCTGAATATGGAAGGGTGCCCAAGTTCTTTCTGGCTTTCTTGTTGCTGGAATGATGATGGACAGTTTGGATTGTTTAATATGATTACTTTAATCCTGGAATGGAGGATCTTCAAAAGGTTTCTGCCTACATACACAAGACAAACTTAATTCCTGGAAGATTGAGAAGTGTGGCTGGAATGTAAAAATTGCTTGCAGAGCTGTGCACTGGAGTGTACCTATCTCCTGCCAGAAGTGGTTTCCACACCATCAGAGACTTCCAGGACAGAAGAGCAGAAAACATCACTAAGTGTCAGCCCCTGCAAACCAAGTTGTTTGTTTTACATGGTCTCTTCTTTACTCAGAGATGTTTGTTTTCTTATTTTATTAAAAACAAACAAACAAACAACAAATTAGACAAAAACATATTCAAGAACCTTTTGGCTTTTCTCATGCTCTTCTACTTTCTGCACAGACCTTCACTGCAGACTACATCTGTGAGTTGGGTGCTGTGATTAATGAGTGATAAAGGGCTTTCTTTCTCCCACCTTTCCTGAGGAAGAAGATGATTAATTGGAGCAAGATACAGGGCCTCCTTGGATTTAATTAATACACTCATTTTCTCAGCTGGTGTGGAGACCTACCTCAGGTGTTCAAACCACTTTTGTCACAACAACCATGCAATAAAAGCCAACTGATCCCCTAGGCTGTGTCACCATTCCTGTCTGTTCTCAAGGGATCTGTCAGGAGTCTCAGAAAACTAAATCCTCTAAGCCCTCACAGACTATCGAGTAAATAGACTCTTATAAACCTGAGCTGGTTATTCAGATTTTGCGTCCGTTTGCTATTGATTCCTGATGGATGATGCTTCAGGAGTCAGGTGGGTGAGCAGCTGAGGGGTTAGGAAAACAGCAAGCTGGATCCTTTTACCCTCTGGTTTGAATCTGGCCAAGAAATCGGATCCTACACTCAGCCACTGTTGCATAAATCTGCTCTGCATCCACTGGACATGGTAGCTGTTGTGAGAGGAATGGGTACTTGGTCTCCACATCCTTCCTCAGGGCCCTCACTACACATTAAGTCCATAATCTTCAACTGGCCCTAATTTGGGTCCTCAAGCAAAGAGGCTTTTGTGGAGAGGGAAACCTCAGTTTCTTGTGTTCGTTACAATGCTCAAGTTTCTTCTTTTTCCTTTGGTTTTAAAATGGGCTTGCAATGAAATACAGAGTCATAGAATCCCAGACTGGTTTGGTTTGGAAGGGACTTCAAAGCTCATCCAATTCCAACCCCCTACCATGGACATGGACATGGACACCTCCCACCACACCAGGTTGCTCCAAGCCCAATCCAACCTGGCCTTCAACACGGTCAGGCAGGGGCAGCCACAGCTTCTCTGGGCACCCTGGGCCAGGCTCTCACCATCCTCACAGCAAAGAATTTCTTCTGAAGATCTAACCTAAATCTGCCCCCTGTCAGTTTGAACCCATTCCCCCTTGTCTCATCACTCCATGCCCTTGTCAAAAGTCCCTCTCCAGCTTTCCTGTAGCCTCTTCAGGTAATAATCCCAAACTCCTTTCTGTCCTAGTTAGATAGTTAAATCATATCTGAGTGAAATGTCCCTTACAAATCCCACCATGGTGAGGAGACACGTGGAGAAATTGGTTGATTCATCTAGGTGGACTCTATACCCCAGTGACTGGACTTCCAGAAATAGGACATTGCAGTGAGGAGCAGAAACCATGACCTGGACAGACACACATGAAGAGAGGACAGGACAGACCAGTGCCACCACTCATGGCAGTGCCTAAGCTCCTTCTGCAGAATGTTTTAGGCTATTTAGGAAAACTTATTTATAACATAGTGTGGACTCCAATTGTCTTGCTGATTTACTGCAAGCCTGGCTTGGAAATCTGGAAATGACTTTTTCAGAGCCCTATGGTAGGTTGAAACCCCAGCCTTGGGGAGGGCCAACTCTGAAGGCATGATAATATTTTTGTTCTAAAACCAGAGTAGAGAAATTATACTTCTTGAGCCTAAATTCCTGCACAACACAGGCCAGAGAACCTCATCTGGTAATTTCTGTGGTTGAACCTTGCCCTTGGACAACTGTCCAGTTTCAGAGCATGGGACTTTCTGAACACTTTTCCTTCTGGTCTGACATTTGGCTTGCTTTGTGGAGGGCCAAAAATGGCTAGAATTGTGTTTGGGCATGCAACACATCGAAGGAAACTTGACTCCATTGACTTCTGCGGTTAGTTTATTTAGAAGAAATCTACTCACCCTTTCTTGAGTCATCGTTTTGACAAATATTTGACCTCTGAAGTACTTCATCATCTGGACCTGACCTGTGAGTAGATGATTTTTACAGTTAACTGGAAGTTCTAAATAAATAAGAAATTAGTTTTGGACCTACTGAGACAAAACATATTTCAAAATAGTCGTCAAACCAAAATCGAAAGAGGATTTTATTTTAGGTCTCATGGAGAATTATTGAATTCAGATGAGTTTAAAATTTTAATTCAGAATGAGAAGAAAATGAAAAATCAAGTGGAATTTTGAGTAAAAGATAGAATATCTTGTTACAAATTTTGAAGTGAAAAGCTCTGACTGTTTCAACTGATTTTTTGATGTATCTCTTTGGGACAAGCTATTTGGTGGCACTGAGATGACTCCATGGATTTGACTGTTGCAAAACTGTTGGAAGACTTCAGGTTGCTTCTGACAACAGTTTCAGCCAAAAATGTCTGTGCCTGGCAGCTGCCACAGGGAAATGGCATTACAATGTGAATCTCTTCTTGAGCAAACTCAGAAATGTTACTTGGCTTTCATTATTTTATTTCTGTGCCAGCGATGGAATTTGTCTTTTTACTGTATGTGTTTATGTAATCCCAAAGTCTGAAGGCTTTGGGCTTTATGCTACCAGGCCTATTTGGAAAGAGAGATTAAATATTTCAAGAGCTGCAGATCTTCCTGGCTGTATCTTCAGAGAGAGGAAAGTTTCACTTTCTCTTCCTATGTCCTGAGATTAAGGAGCTAAAAAAGACTTTGCCCAGTTTCCAGGAGTTCATTTCCATCACTTTTAGGACTGAAAGAGATTTTGTCCAGTTGTACAAGTGAAGTGTACAAGCTCAATAACCTAGAAAACTCCACTCTGAAGGGTGATCATTTCCAAAACAATGTTATAAAACACTAACCTTTTATGTTATTGAGTTGGTCAATTGAAGATCTCCAAGTTATTCTTAAGTAAAAGGTAGATGGTGCTTTCTCGTGGAGTGCCAGCTTGACCTTTGCTGGAAAGGCGACCCTGGGCAGTGCTGCTGACATTTCCAAAGCAGAAACCACCAAAAAGTCTGTGATGAGAGAAGATGAAATAACACTGATGGCTTCTGAAGGTCCCTTGAATTACCCGAGGCTCTTTCCTGTGACAGAGGTCTTTGTCACCTGTTTGTATTACAATTATTTTGTCAGGTTTTTACCTCCAGATCTGTAGAAAATAGAGAAACTCTGAAAAACAAAGGGTTGGGGAAGGGGGTGGAATTCTGCCTATGTGTCATCTCATTTCTGTTTGCTCTTACATTCTCTTATTTTCTGCCATTCTTTTAATATCAACTCCAAAGCTTGTAGTCCTTAGTTTTGGGTGTTTCACAGGCAAAAGTGCCATCAAGGAGAATAAAGAAAACTTCATATATAAAGTTATATATAAATAAAAAAAAAGATGTAGTTCTTTTCAAATTTGTGGAACCTCATACAAAATACATTAACTTTTCCTCTCCCTGAAATCCAAATTATAAAAAGACCAAAAAAAAGAGAAATTCCCCAGCAACACCCAAACAAGAGGTTTTTTTGACCTGAAGACAAAACTTCCAAAAGTGCTTGCATCTTGGTTAACCAGTCATGATCCCAGGTCAGGAAAATACTTGAAAAATCACTTAGTTTGGGCAAATTTAATTTCTGCTCAATGCCAGGGGAATGATATGGTGTTTCACAACTGAGCCCCTGCTCATGCAGAGTCCCCATTTGTTATGAGAGATGTTTTCACTGTTGTGATGCAGCTGAAGAAAAGATGGTGAGCTCCTTTCCATAACTTTAACAACATATTGCCTTCTGCGGGTCCTCTCTGTCTCGTGGTATTATCCAACTTGACTGGGAATGGCTCGGCACAACAGGATTCTGCAGGAGGTAGTTGGTCTTGCTCCCAACAGGGATATAAATGGCATCATAAAGGACAAGTAAGCTATGCCTAGAAAAACAAATTAAATTTGGATTTCAAGAGCACTCAAGAAAATACTGAAAACTGGTAAAGTGGTCGTGGTATCAACAGTTTTCCTTCTATAAATGCATGGATCGGTGCAAACATTTTCATGCAATTTGCCATCGCTGAGCATCTCTGGGACCTCTCCTCTGTTTAATCAAATGAGAACTGGCCAGTGGGTTCCCAGTTTAGCAGAGTGGCACATAGACATTTATGAATACACCAAGATATCCACTTCCCCTGATGCCAACCACAGCCTGAAACTCCTTTTGTCAAGTTGAGGTTGCAGGACCAGTGAAAAATCACCTTCTCTGTCTTTTTTTTGTGTAAGTCTGTGACCTGGACTACTCCCATCTGGAATTACAGGTAGATAAAGAATCTCTGAAAGGCATATTTTTGGGAAACTATGCTGTCAGTGAAGTGATATTTTAACCTAAAAGGATCCCGAGGAGAGAGTGATGGTGAACTTGCCCCATGTTATTGAACAGCTTCTCCCCACAGCTGCCTGGGACCTTTCATCTCCCTTCTTCTGTTCTTCTCACTGATCCTTTCAGTCTCCAGCAGTTTTTTGATGCAATCACTAAGCAAGTTCAAATATTTATAAGCTCTCTAATTAAAAATACATTTTAAAAAAGCAGGTAGAATATTTCATGCCCTGCAATCGAAAAATTGGGTTTTTTTCTCTTAGTTCCACGTCTCATTCCTCCCCTCCCTTCCCTGGACAGCTGTTCTGCAAGAAATCTTTCCAACAGCCTGACTGTTCAGGCAGCCTGAAAGGTGACAGCAGAACTGCCCTTTTTGAAGAGAAGAGGCAAATGCTGAAGCAGCAGGGTTTGCATTCGCTCTCGGAGTTCAGCCCAGCTCGCCTGAAAACAAAACAAGAGAGGAGCACACAAAGAAGGAGAGAGGAATTCAAAAATGCAGCTTCTGTCTCTGGTGCTGACTCTTCCCGGGCTCTCACTGTGCGGAGAAAGCGGACACAGCAAATATCCCCGGGAGCTCCTCAGGGTGGGATTTCTGCCAATGCTGTATCTTTGCGTGTGTTGTTTTTAGCTGCCCTTTCTAACCATGGGCTCACGGCTGTTCTGCAGAGGGTGCTGGCACAGCCAAGCAAGCTGTGTGCTAGGGCAGTCAGAGAGAGCAGAAAGGAGAAGATGGGATGGAGGAAGCCACGTTCGGGATGAGCACAAGGAACCACATCTCATGTGTGGGGCAGTCTTCAGGACTTAGCAGAAGATTTCAGAGGTGGGTCCTCATTGATGGCTGATCTGCTGTCAGGATCACAGAATCACAGAATCACAGAGTCCTAGGGGTTGGAAGGGACCTTGAAAGATCATCCAGTGCAACCCCCCTGCCAGAGCAGGGTCACCTAGAGTCCATCACACAGGAACGCATCCAGGCGGGGTTTGAATGTCTCCAGCCAAGGAGACTCCACAGCCTCTCTGGGCAGCCTGGTCCAGTGCTCTGGCACTCTCACAGGAAAGAAGTTCTTCCTGATATTCACATGGAACATCCTGTGCTCCAGTTTGCATCCATTGCCCCTTGTCCTATCATTGGTCAGCACTGTAAAAAGCTTGGCTCCATCGTCCTGCCCCTCATCCTTTCCATATTTGTAACCATGGATGAGGTCCCCCCTCAGCCTCCTTTTCTCCAAGCTAAAGAGCCCCAGCTCCCTCAGCCTTTCCTCATAAAGGAGATGTTCATGCCAATGAAGGCCCATTTATGTCCTGTGATACACCAGGGTGAGCAATTCAGAGCACAAGCCTTTGAGATGCAGCAACCAGGGATGAACCTTTCTCTTGGTTTGGACTTCACGGTCTCCCTGAGCCTCTATCCTCTATAAAATGAGAAGCACATCACCCTGAAGGTATCACCCTGAGGGCGTCACCCTGAAGGCATCATCACGAGAGCATCAAGAGCTTTCTCCCAGGCATTGAACTGCATTTGGGACCTCACTTAGGAAGAGGTGAAGGTTGTCAGGCTGCTCAGTTGCAGTCTGTGTAGGCAGAGAGGAACTGGTATAAAGCCTTAGGTCTGTCAACACGTAACTGTTCCCAGGGCTGGGCTTTCACTAGCTGCCTTGGAAATGAAAGGAGGTGCGTGTCAAAACATGGGGCTGAGCCCCTGAGCCATAGATACCATAGCTGTGCCAAACCAGAGCCAGACACCACCATGGAGAGACAGCAGCTCCCTGGTCAAACCCTGCTCTGATTCTGCTGCCCCTCCTGATGCTCTTCTGACTCGACCTGAGATATTGGACCTGCACACCTGGCTCATGGTTATGAAGACCTGCCAAGAGGAAGCAATATCAGCATAGTGCAAAGCATGACATGTCTGGAGTCCTGTCTGCTGCCGAGTTAATGCTTGCAACAGGAAGATGCCCCAAAGAGCATCCAACTTCAAACTCACTAGGTATGTGCTGGACAGACTGACCCAGCTCTGGTCTCAGGTCTGGTCACTTGGATGGATCATCCTGACTTCAACACAGGAGTGACAGTCCTCAATGTCTGGTTGCTGAGTCCCTTAGACATGCTTCAGCATGGCACCATAAAATCATAGAATCACAGAATGGTTTAGGTTGGAAGGGACCTCAAACAGCATCCAGTCCCAACCCCCTGCCATGGGCAGGGACACCTCCCACCACACCAGGCTGCTCCAAGCCCCATCCAACCTGGCCTTCAACACTGCCAGGCAGGGGCAGCCACAGCTTCTCTGGGCACCCTGGGCCAGGCTCTCACCACCCTCACACCAAACAATTTCTCCCTCCCATCCCATCTCCATCTCCCCTCTGTCAGTTTGAACCCATTCTCCCTCATCCCATCATGTCATGCCCTTGTCAAAAGTCCCTCTCCAGCTTTCCTGGAGCCCCTTCAGGTACTGGAAGGTGCTCTAAGGTCTTCCTGGAGCCTTCTCTTCTCCAGGCTGAACACCCCCAACTCTCTCAGCCTGTCCCCAGAGCAGAGCTGCTCCAGCCCTCTGATGATCTTCATGGCCTTCTCTGGACTCTCTCCAACAGCTCCGTGTCCTTCTGATGTTGGGGACTCCAGAACTGGACACATCTTGTACGTAAGAATAGATAACAGAGAAGGGTGTACAAGTCCTGCGGAGGACCCTGGCATAACCCACAGACCTGTGTCCCATACTTGAACCATTCCCCCAGTGTCCTGCAGACCATGATGCCAGCTGTGGTTTGCAAGCTTTACAGGTCCCTTTCTTCACAAGACTAAACTTTTCCACAATGAAGGGTCTCCTCTAACACCCATGGGTGCAACCAAACCTGACCTGGTATCAATGTCTCATGAACGGGAGCTGCGCTGAGCTCTGAAAGGGTTTGCAGTTCCCCTGATGAACTCATTCAGTTCCAACCCAATAAAACAACAATTGCATATTTAGAAATTATTATTGAAAGCAGATTTATTAAGGATTAACGAGAGGAGTGTGGGAGTGATAAAAATACTTGTTAATCTTTCGTCTGGGCTGGTTTTGATAATAATCTAGAATTTGAAATAACAGCACAGCGAAATCCTTATCACATAAATCTGATGCAAGGTTTAATATGGCAGTTATCATATGTTTAAATATAAACTGATTACTAGAAACATATTTAAAATTAATAGTGTGATAGATTGTTATCTGTGACACTACTTGCTTACGTAAACACACGTTTTCACAACCAATTGAGCCTATTTGAAATGATTGCTTGTTTTATTATTACTATTTTTTTGTAATGCTGCAGAGTGTATTTGTTTGCTCCCCATTCCTGACATAACAGAGATGTTTTTCATTCCTAAACTGTGTATGTTTAGCCAGCACGTAAGCATAATAACAATAATAATAATGCACTTTATTTTTATGGCACCCACCAGTCACAGCTCCCCAACTGTTTCATAAACAAGAATACCAATACCCAGAGAGCACTAAAACATCCATCAGAAAAAAAGACAAACAGAGTTCAAAATAAAATTCAATCCATGTAATTAAAGCAAAATAACAACGCGTGCTTAGGATGACAAGATTTCCAAGCCTCTTCTGAAAGCAAAACAAGACAAGAGCCTTATTTTGTGGTGATCCAGCCAGCAGGCAGTGGGGGGACGGGGGAAATTCAGGCTGCACAGGAGGGAGTGTCTGCCCATCTGGGTGGGCTCCAGCATGGGTGCAAGACGAGCTGGCTTGGCACGGCTGTCCCCTTGGGTCTTGTCTATATTTTAGTGAGCAAATCCAAGTCTCTGAGAGGTGAAATACTCAATTTACACTAGATTGACTCAGGAAACCATCAGCACTTTAACTGGTATGTGATCATGCCTCTTCACTTCTCAGTCATAGCAGTGAGAGTGGTGGGACCAGTGTGGGCTCTCCAGAGGAAAGGGGAGGAACCCTACCCTGGTGCCATTGCACACTACACGCATCAGTCACAAGGGACCAGTAGACCAGAGGACAATCCTCATGACCGTCTCTAGTCCCCACCCTACATCCTCTCCTCACTCCAGTACCTCTCCCTGCTCTACTCTTCTCCCACACAGGCGAGAGAAGGAAGAGATCACACAAAACTGTGGTTCCACTTTGATGGGTAGGTAATTTCCTAGCAGAAGATCTGTGAGCAAGATTTGCTTTTCTTGCCAGTTTGGAAAGGATGGAAAACACAAGGCAGAACAGAGACCTTGCAGAGTCAGCTTGTGAGAAATAAGAGGAGTCTGGGGTACTTGAATGAGTGGAGTGCTGACCTGCAGTAAGAATATTGTTGTTGTTAATTCTAATGACTGTAATTATTATTATCCAGGTGTTCATCCAACATTTTCTTTCTTCAGATTGCTTTTGGTGAACTTTGTCAGGAAATGCTTCGGAGAAGATGTGACTGTGTGGGTCTCTCCTCCAAGAGGCTGCTCAGGAGCCAAGAGACTCACCTGCCACCTCACTGTTGTTTTCCATTTTCAAGTTATATAATCCATTGCTTGGCAAAAGACCTGATCTGACATTTCAAAGCTCCTACTCTTGACATTTTCTATGCAGAAAATCTGACTTCTTGACTTCAAAAATCTCAGCCAGTTCTGGATCCACACTGCTACTTCTCCTCTCACCTTGAGTCCTCAGGTTCTTTCCCTCCCACCTCTCTGCCAACAACCAACTGACCTCATCTGAGGTTTCTAGGTGTTGAAAACAAGAATTATTCCAGGCCTGTATTTGTTGAGTATGTGGCATGCACAAGGCTGGCCAGACACAGCTTTGAAGTGAAATTATTGTCAGACCTACAACAGTTCACAGAAAAAACCCCACATGATAAATTTCCACGTGAATTGGTATAAACCATGAGCTGGAACTAGATCCTCTACTTACCTTGTTTCCAGTCACCCCACTGGAATCCTCCACTCACCTATCCATCCATTTATCCATCCATCCCTCCATCCATCCATCCATCCATCCATCCATCCATCCATCCATCCCACTGTTCCCTCTCCTTCATCTCTCTCTTTTTTTCACCCACTTCTTTATTCTCCTCCCAAACCAAAATATCTAAAAGACACCACAGACTTGTCTCTTTCTTCACCAACCTGAGAGATTTGATAAAAAGACTTGATCCAGTTGCTTAATCATAGGCATAAAGTATCACCAGATGTGCCCCAAGGTATCTGAGATATCCACATAAGCCTGATATTTGTAACATTTGACATGGGGAAGATGCATGCCCTGCTGAAGTGGCAACCAGAGGCCAGATGGGATGTCCCAGAGCATCTTCATAAGAGGACTGAAGCATCTCTGATAAGAAGACAGGCTGAGAGTGTTGGGGTTGTTCAGCCTGGAGAAGAGAAGCGTACAGGGAGACCTTACAGCACCTTCCAGGAAAGCTGGAGACGGACTGGTGCCAAGGGCAGGGAGTGATGGGACGAAGGGGAACGGGTTCCAAGTGCCAGAGGGGAGATGGAGATGGGATGTGAGGAAGAAATTCTTCAGTGTGAGGGTGGTGAAAGCCTGGCCCAGGGTGCCCAGAGAAGCTGTGGCTGCCCCTGCCTGGCAGTGTTGAAGGCCAAGTTGGCTGGGGCTTGGAGCAACCTGGTCCCCACCCATGTCAGGGGTGTTGGCACTGGATGATCTTGAAGGTCCCTTCCAACCCAAACCAGTCTGAGATTCCATGATTCTATCTCAAATGGCAGTAGACTTGTTTAGGGAAGCAAAGAGTCACAGTTGTTCACTGATCAACCATCCTTGAAGGGAGATTAGTGCCTCGTGCACAGCAGTCTCACAAGGTTAGAGGACTAAAAGTGGAGCTGAATCTGCCTGAGGATCTGAACTCTGGCTTGTTCTTCAAAATTAGCCCGTGGCTTTCCTCTGTCTGCACAGGGCAGTGCAGTGATGATCAACATGTTGCGTGGCAAGCTCAAGGAGGCTTAGCTTGGAGACAGCCTGGGCAGGAGCTTGTTCCAGACTTGTCCACAGGCACAAAAGACAAATGGGAAAGAAAGAGACAGTTTCCAGGAAACACCAAAACAGTTGCAGTCTTGCCCTTTGAAAAGTGCAGGTGATTAGAGGCTTAGCATTGAATCCCAGGTTAATTGGCTTGGATTAGGTCACTGTTTCCTGTCCTCCTCACGTGTCACCTCCTTCTTGCTTTGCCAGAGGGTGGTGGGAGGAGGGAGCAAACAGCATTATGAATGTGCACCATTAAAGGTGGGAGGGAGACCTTGCTGGGGGGCAGCAGGACTCACCCCTGCCTGGTTGAGCCAACGAGCAGCCATGAGATTGCATGTCCAGAGAGGCTGAGTAGCATGGGAAGGGGAAAAGAGATAACTGCTGGGAATGGACTTTGACCAGTGTGTGATACGAGAGCTTGCAAATATTTGGAGTGTGTGAAACGCAGAGCAGGAAGAATGGCTCTGATAGCAGACACTGCTGTTTGTGAATGTCCTCACCTCGCATGGATCCTTCCCATCCGCTGTGCAGGGATGTTAGAGGTCAGCTCCTGGTGGCCAGGCAACTAAGAATAGCAGGTGCCTGATAGTCCCTGTTGGATCTGCATTAGCAAACCACCTTCTCTGCATGCACATTAGTGACTTTGCCTTTACATCACCCCTGTCAAAGCAGTTGAGGATTGGAAAAGAAGAGATTTACCAAGGTCACACTGGCTGTTGACAGATGAACTGGGAATAAGTTGTGTTAAACTGGCATTTTTAAACACTCAACTACACTTGCACATACATTTGCCTTGGAATAAGTACGTAAAAACAAGGGAATTAAGAAAACCTCTTTCCCAAAAGACCTCAAAATTGTGAGTACCCTGGCCTTATATGGCTCCATTCCTTGTTAACTGAAAGTCTAAAGCTAGTCCTAGAAACTCTATATTTAGTAAAAAATTTTCCTTGGACCTGGATGAGATATCTTATTTTGTGTTTGAACATATTGTAAGGAAGTACTTAAAATATTTTACAGCCAGGTTTTTCCGGCATTAGAAACAAACAGGCATTTTGACTGGGAAAAACGGGGACAATCTGAAATAGAATCACAGCAAAATATGGTGATATTAAAAGCACTGGGATCTGTTTGGCAAAAACATTTTGACAAGACTCAAATGATTTCACAGGACATTTTGGTGATTTTCTTTCACCTTTCCCCCCTCTTCAAAAATAGGTTCATTTAAAAGATTTCACCACTTCACCAAGTCTAAACAGATTAGGCTATAGGTCTTCTAAATCCAGAACTGTGTCCTAAATTTAGCTCATTAATGACAAATGCTGTAGTCTGCAACCCCAAAACTCTTGGTTTAGGGAAGGTCATTGCACTAAAACTGGACTGAAATCAAAGGAAGGAAAAGTGCAGGCTGCCTGTTGAGAGAAATTGTCCTGATGGTGCTACCTCCAAGGCAGGGCCCTTGCAGAAGAGGAGAGGTCCATTGATTATTCTTAGAGGTAAACTCTGAATCAGGGATTGTATTAAGGATCAGTCCCCTACAGCAACTGGGTTGTATCCTTGAACACCAGGATGCAGCCTACCCTGGAGAATTACCATATGAAAACATCACAAGATGGACCAGCCACGGTGCAGAAGACTTTGCCTATTGTAGTGACCCCTCCTAGAACAACTCCTTGGGATTGGCTGAATTTCCACCAGGTCAGGTTCTCTGCTGTGCATGCACTAAATTGCATTGGACAGGCTCAAGTGACAGGAGGCCAAGCAATCCACACTCACCTGCAGAGCTAACCACTCATCTGGGAAGATCTCCTTCTCATCGATTTGGAAAGATCTCCTTCATTAACCCGTGGAATAAAGTTACGTGTAGGATACGAGGGGTGGGATGGTGGTGGGAAGAGGAAGAGGGCACTCAGCTGATGAATGCAGCCCAATTTCTTTCAAACAGAGTGAGTGGTGGTGATTTATTCAAGCTGACAAGGTAGGCAGGGAGTTTTGGCCTGGGGGAGCCTGGGGCAATGAGTAAGCTTAAATTTCTGAAGGGTGGAACTCAGAATTCTTTTCTATATTATGCAAAATTTAAAACAGGAAAGAAACTGATTCATTCTCCCCAGCCTCAAGGAAGATATTCCTCAGGTTAGTGTTAGGTGTGTCTACCGGGAACGTGGTGTAACAGAGATCAGGAGGCACGTGAGAGGTGCACACATGCAGAGGACGGCTCTCCAAGAGACCTGAGGACCATAGGGAGGTCCTAGCCACCCACCACCACAAAACCAAAGGATGCCCCTACATTGAAATGCTTACAGCCAAATGGAGGATGGTGATGGGGAAAGGAGCACCATTGTCCCAAGAATTGGTGCACAAACATAACCAGCAGACAGATGCCAGGTTGGTTTCCAAGTAGGCTCTTTCCTCCAATGCCATGGTCATCTGGTCCAGTGAGCTAAGAACTGCCGTTGACCTGTCGCTGTGTTTATCCTGCCAATGCCACTTGAAGCAGAAGGAGATCCCTGAAAGGGGAAAGTGGAAATTGTTATTGTAACCAGCTCCAGTTCACACCCTGCTTTGAAGGGAAAACAAGTTGTCTGTCTACCAGCCAAGGTTCCTCCCTTCCTGGGACTGGCTGCGTTGGCAACACAAACAACAACCAGACAGAGACCAAGTTTAAACAATGACTGTGGCTCTGTGGTGGAGAGAAGGACTTTACAGATCTTCATGAAGAGACACTTCTGTTCCCCTGAAATTTCTACCCCCCTTCCTATTTTTTGAGATAAAGAGCATTTTGTAAGGATCTCAAGTGTGGGTGCAACAGTTACCCCCTGTGTCAGATTCTCTTGCACAGAAAAGAACACTCCAAAGCCCTAATTCCAGCAAAAGAGAATGTCCCCCTGGTGGGGATTTTCCAGATCAAAAAGAAAATGTGAGTCCTGTCTCTGCTATCATTGCCAATTTTTATATCATGGTAGAAGTCAATAAGGGGACACTCTCAGAGTCCTTAATTGCACAAGATTTGTAGAAGGTTGTGGCAGAGCTGAGCTGAGCTTCCCTTGTGTGGAAGATTGCAAGTGGAAAACAACACAGAGTTCAGTTTAGAACAGCTCAGGAAAGGTGTCCAAGGTCTTCACAGGGGTTAGATCTGGAGCTTTGTAGCTGGTTGAAGACATCTCCTCTGCCCTGAACTAGTCACACTGTGCGAAACACCAACCTCCATTATAGACAGCCACATATCTTCTCCTGTTTGTTTTACAAGAACTTGCCATGCCTGGGCTGTGTGAAGGATTCCCAGAGGGGTCCCCAAAAAGCAGCTCAATTTGAGAATGAAGAGCTCTGTCAATCTGCAGGAAGGAGCCCAAAGAGTCCATCAAGACTTTTTTCCTCCATAAGTTTCAATATTGGGAGTTGCTTTGGACTCTGGACAGTCTGCCTCAAAGAGTGCTGCCCTGTCCCCATCCCCCATGTCCCCCTGTTGGAAATAACCCGTTCTCACCTCTACTCAGTTTCTGGCATCTGAAGTATGCCTGGCCCCTGGTCCTCTTCTCTGCCTTCCCAGAGACAGCGAAGGATACGAAGGGCGTGATCTCAACGTTTCCCGTTGCATTCAGACTGATAGCAGAGAGATTAGAGGTGGAAAGAACACCTATGAGGTCATCCCTGACATCCCCAGGGAGCAATCTGGGATTGTTCCTTTGCATTTTATTATCTGGTGCTCTGTCTAGCTCAGCAGTAACATGAGTCAAACCACGATCTTCCCAGAGTTTCCCTAAGGGAGGCGAGTCGCAACCTTGTGTTTCTTACTGTCAGGAAACATTTCCTGATATTCAACCTAAATTTTCCTTTCCTTAAATTCATTCTATTTACACCTCAGACAGACGTCCCCCTGGACCCTTTTTGGATTTTGTCATTCTGAATGCATTTATGAATCCAGTTTTGCTGCAGCTTCAGTTCGTGCTGGGTAGCCCCTATTTCAATATCTGAGAGCCTCAGGCTCCTCAGTGCACTTCTTATTACAGCCCTGTAATAATTCATGAAAGCCCTCATCCTCCCAAGTAGCTGGGTACCCAAAAGCTAAAGGTAAATGACTGCAAATACCCCTAAATATCCTGATTTTTATGAAAAACCTGTGCAAAAATCATCCATAGATGGAACACCTGATGGAGAGCAGACCCTACGACTGGGATCCCCCATTAAATGTTTGAGCCTGTCTCACTAACATAACTTGGCCTGTTTGGTTTTGTTGTGAATGTGGCTTAGTCATTGCTCTTGGGTGTCTTGGTAGAAGTTGGAGGTCAGATGTCCCTTTTCTGCCTCCATACAGCAACAGGAGAAGAAAAAGGACTCGAGGGCAGGCTGCTCATGTGTTTTACTGGTGACCAAATGAATGGCCCAACTCTGCTGGCCTGCTTTGCTGACTGAGCCCAGACATTAATTTTCCTGATGCTTTTTCCTAAATGCACAGCTCTGCATATCCTGCATAGAATATTTGTGGTGTTCTGTCTTTGCTGCTTGTGCATTGAGAGTTGTACCTGGGAGACATAAACTAGGTAGCTTTTGCTGAAATCAAAACCGAGAAGCAGGGTGCAGAACAAACAGAGCTGAGAACTCTAAAAGTTATCAGCTTTAGGGCTGAGCTGCTAAAACTGGGAGCCGTTTGGAAATCACTGGTCTCTGAAGGCTGACAGGCAGAGTCAGGTTTAGCAATAAGTGAGACACGTGCTTCAGGGGGCAGCAGGACCAGGGGTATGAGCAAATTATAGGGGATGCTCTTGGTGTTAAATGGCAACTGGTCCTATGCTGAGAACTGCATATGGCAGTGATGAGGCAACAACTTCTTTCCATGTGCAGGACCAAAAATTCCCCTTTCCAGGGGAATCCCCAGGTAGGATCCTTCAAAATACCTCAGCTGATGGGACCAGCATTAAAAGGCTGAAGTGACTCAGAGCTTGTTGGGCAGAGAACATCATTTTTTGCTTCTTCGTTGCCCAACATGCAGAACTGTAGGTGTTTGGTCTGCACTTGGGGTTCCCATGTACAAGGGCAATAATAACCAGTATTACTGAGGAAAGGAAGCATTGTCTTGGATTGACTCCAGAGGCAGAAATGATAACAATTCCCCAGTGGGAGAAAAGCCTGACCAGCCCCCAGCTATGGTGATTTAGAGATGTTATCCAGGAAAGTCTGTGTACATGCAGTCAGGTCTTCTTCAGCAGCTCCCTGGAAGTTGCTTCTAGGGAAACATAAAAGAGCAGTTATGTGTTTTTCCATGGTTGGACTGTGGATGCAGAAGTTGATGGTCCTCTGCCTATCTTTATGCTGGCAATTAATCAGCCTTTGTTCGCATCCCTGATTGCAAAGTCATGCTGTGAAGGACTTTGGCTGGCACAAGCCAAGTGTTCCCTGGGCAAAGAACATCCAGCCAGGATCTCCTGATTAGCTCTGATTACTCCAGGGATGCTCATAAAATGCCACATTAAGAAGAGCTTCTTTCTTGCTGAGGAAACACATGGGCAGCCGTATGAACACGCTGGCAGTGTGGATGAGTGCAAGGGGGAGGTTGGGGGTAGCAGCCTGCTCTGGGCACTTCAAATGGGCTGTGTGCACTCAATAAAATACTCTGTCTGGCTTCATGGACATGAAAGGCAGCAGGGAATAGAGGTCTCAGAGGACACCTAGAACATGTCCTTGCTCCAAGACAGGACCTACTTTGGCATCATTATCATTATAGCATCATCGAAGGATTGAGTGGTTTGGGTTGGAAGGGACCTAAAGGCACCTAGATCCAAATCCCCTGCCATGGGCAGGGACACCTCCCACCACACCAGGGTGCTCCAAGCCCCAGCCAACCTGGCCTTCAACACTGCCAGGCAGGGGCAGCCACAGCTTCTCTGGGCACCCTGGGCCAGGCTCTCACCACCCTCACACCAAACAATTTCTCCCTCCCATCCCATCTCCATCTCCCCTCTGGCACTTGGAACCTGTTCCCCCTCGTCCCATCACTCCCTGCCCTTGGCACCAGTCCCTCTCCAGCTTTCCTGGAGCCCCTTCAGGCACTGGAAGGTGCTCTGAGGTCTCCCCGGTGCCTTCTCTTCTCCAGGCTGAACAACCCCAGCCTGTCCCCAGAGCAGAGCTGCTCCCGCCCCTAGAGCATCTNGGGTCTCACAAGAATGGAGAAGATAGGGAGAATCCCCTCCCTCATGCTGCTGCTCACGCTGCTGGGGATGCAGCCCAGGATCCAGGTGGCTCATGTGATGGCTCATGTGAATGTCATGTGCAACAGTGCAAATCATGGCATTAAAACGGAGGTGTGAGATTTCTTATGTACTGGACCCATTAGTCTATCAAGAGAAATTAGACTGGACAGAGACAGCCTGCTCTTAACAGATCTGTCTTGGCCGACAGCCAACATCTTGTTCTTTTCTGTTCTCACAAACAGTTTGTTTCCTTGCCTCATCCAAGATTTTTTCCAAGATGTAGAGTAAAACTGATGGAACTGTGGCAACTGGTCATTGGTACACGATATATAGTTAGGTGTCATCTTTGGCATTGCCTGCGTGCTACCTGGGATGACACAGAAAATGATGCAAGGATAAAGAAATCGAGTAAGGAAGCAGAAGAACCTGGGGAAAAAAGATAGAAACAAATGAGCTTTTTCTATTTAAAAAAAAAAGTTTTCTAGGTTTTCTAAGGATTTGTGTCTCTTAATTAACTTTTTTATAGAGTTATTGTAAATTGCTCTGTTGTTTCTCCATAGATCTGTAGCATTTCCCTCCTCTCTTTGCTCAAGTCTTCTTTTTGCAGGGTCTTCAGCTACCGACACTTGGGATGTCAAATGTGACAGTAGAAATTGCCCATTGACATCCACAGCAAACAAGAGTGAGATTGCATGAACAGATTTGCCATTGTATGAGCAAATGAGACAATCTAATGACTATATGAACTTCATTTCTGGCCATTTAGTTGTGCAAAATTTGTAGGATATTAATTCTCTTTGGTATCTATTCCCGTGGATAGAGTGACATTTATGTCCAGTGAAGATTTCTAACAAAAACCCATGTAACCAGAGACTGGGTAATTGCACAAATCTTATTCTCATGGATTGCCATGGTAGGATCAAACCTCTTATAACTTTCTTTGCACTCTTCTGAACATTGGCTGAGGTCCATCAGCCCTTTCAAACAACACCTGGTTAGCAACTTTGCTGGGAAATTCAGAGTCTGATTTACAAATGGAGCAAAGTCACAGTTTCAGGATGCTGAAAGACTTTTGCTCCTGGGCAAGGGCTCCACTGAGATGTCACAGAGCACAGCACTTCGCAGGACCAAGCCTTTGCTGATTTTCACACTGCTTTTTCCACCCCATGGCTGCAGTTCAAGGATACCCAGCATGGCCAGGCATTTAAATGTGAAAATGATTATACTTCTGCGGTTAATTTCTGTGTTGTGATTGCCATGCACACCCTGAATACTCTGGGCTAATGTTTTCATTTAATCATAGCTTTCTTGGCTTTGAATGCTCTTGGTGTACTGGAGCTACAAAAACATTTTGATATCCTTAGATTTACCCAAACACTTCGGCTTCACCCTGACTTTGAGGCAGCACAACAGGCGACTTGACTCTAAGTGAAAGCAATTAAACAGGCATTTAAAAAAATGTGTGAGTGAACTTTACACTGATCCTGTCCTCTGGGGTCCTCCGATGTAATATAAGCTGCTCAGGGATTTTTGGCTGCCATTTGCATGCATTGCTACTGGCTGCAAAGCTTCATATGGAAATGAAGCACCTGGGTCTAAGTCTTTTCATTTGAGTTTCCAGATATCATCTTCTCGGTGTCTCTGACTTGTCACAGCCTGAAGACAATTGTGTCATCAGATTGCCACAAATACCTCCTGAATGTCCCGCTGCTTGCTCCAGAGCAGGCTTCTGGAGGCAAGCTCTAACACTTAGAAGTTGCGTGGTGACAATCTGCAGTTCAAAGATCTTGTTAGAGTTTACTGTACGGGAATGTCATTATAAACAAAAGTGAGTCAAAACTGGGTTTTCTTGGTCTGGCCTTCAGGGTAGTGTTTGAAGAATGTTTTGATGTGAACTACAATAATAAACCAGGCTTAACAAACCTGAGGAAACTTGGTGGTTGGTTTTTGGAAAGTCCCAAGGGACTAAGTTCCAGATAACTTTTTTCCATATTCATGGAATTTATGCTCCCTTGTTTGCTACCATGCAAGAAAAAACATATAAATAAATAAAAAATTACTCACATTTTCCATAAAGTTTCCTTAGTTTCTCTTAGAATTTCCAGGAAACCAAGCAACTTGAATGGCTGAGTAACATCACACGGCTTTCCGTGGCTCAGGGTAAAAGGTCACCTGGTGTTTCATGAAAGCAATGTGACTTGTTTCAAACAACTCCTGGAAAGAGAAGGTCCCCGTCAACAAATAAACTTGTTGCCCTAGTCAACACTGGGATTTCTGTGTTTTTAAGGCTTGATCGGAAGAAGGGTACGTGAGGGACGAGGAGCAATCGCTTGCAGATTCCTTTAGAGTGGCTCAGGGAAGTTGAGTGAAAGATGTTAATGGTTGGTCTTGAAGATCTTAAAGTTCTCCAACCAAAAAGATTCCATGATTCCACGTTAGTTTGGTGCATGCATGGCATCAGCAGTCTGGGGTAAGCAGAGGTGCCTATATCCACATAGACACGCAGGAACCTGTGTCGACCTTGTGACTAACGGTGACCCTCAGATCATCACTGGAAAATTGAAAACAAGAATGTTACTGAAAACATCCTAGTTCATAGAATGGTTTGGGTTGGAAAGGATCTTAAAGATCATCTAGTTGCATCTGTCTTTCTCCCTAGAATTTACTTCGACATCATAACAGCAGTATTTTATTTCTTAATTATTTGTTTTTAAGTGGCAGTATGGTACTGATTCTCATCCAGGACAGACCTTAATGCCCAGAAATATCTTCTGTGGATGAGCCCAGAAGAGATTCCACCTCTCTGGATCTGCACATGTGTGAAATCAGTGGGAAATTGGTGATGATTCAGAGAATGAGACTCTAAAGCACTGTTTTGGGAGCTATTAGAAAGAAAATTGGAATAAGGGACTCAAGAACAAAAGCTGTTTGTTTCATGTGGCTAAATAATTTTAAAATCAGTGGCATCAGCTAAGCTTTAGCTCCTACCACTGTATCAATCAAAATCTGTAAATGATCATTCCTCATGAGATAACAGTGACACGTGAAGATGAAATTTTAAGACCCTCCTCTATGCAGACTTTTTGGAAGTGCCAGTGATCTTGCAAGAAGAATGGGAGAAGACTTTCTGAGAATCTTGCTTGTATGTGGGAAATGGGAGTGGCAAGGACTGAATCCCACATCTGCAAGAAAGGATACTTGACCTTGGCTTCCTGTGTCCTAACCAGGTGGCTGCTTTGTCAAGTGGAAGGAGAGGAAGGTGTTGCAAGTGACCTTCTTCTGTTCTTGACTTAAAAACTGTAGGCATATATTTTCAGGAGAGAAAGGTAGCCTAAGGATGAAAAGATGAAGGAGATTTCTTCTTTCTCTGCAACAGAGAGAGCTTTAGGATATGTCCCTGTTCTTGGTGTGGTTTTTAGGCCAATGCTGCATGGATCCTTTGTCACTAGGTTGATTTTCAGGATCCCATTTTGAAGCTTGTGATTCTTGCTGATGGTTGCACTGAGACTGTAAGAGCCAACACCCCACTTCTGGAGTCTATGTTGAGGACTAGATGCCTAAAGTGAAACCATTTGGCACTTAAATACCTTGGAGTCAAACAGGTCATGGTCCTCAGCCATGGATGATTCACAAACACAAGTGGACACGGGAACAAACATTAGAGAACTGATTGCTGTCAACAGATCTCTTTCCCTAAGCATCCACTGCTGGGGGACATGGCTGTATATGGAATTTTCACCTGGTTTGGTCAGCTGTTCCTGTGGAAGAGTTTAGCAAAAGTGGCACCTCGACTCAGTGGTAAAATTCACACTCTATAAAGACTTTTCTGTACTTATGGCTGATGTAAGAACTAGAGAAATCTTTGTGGAGAAAAGGTGTGTCAGGGTTTTGAATGAACTGAGCATCTTGGGAAGTTTATCAGTGTGTTAACCCCTAAAGTTCTCAGTCAACAAAACAATATTAATTGTTGCATCCCATGTAAGGGTGTTCTGGACCTTACTTAACATTTCTTCATCTAGATACCGGGCTCAAGGCTATTTAGGGCTTTCATTAAAAAAATCCCACTTAGTTTATTTGTGTATTTATTTGGAATACAACCTAATAATTTGGTTTTGTTTGCATTACTTACTTGTTTTTGGGGAAAAAGAAGAAAAGTATGTGTGCGATGTGGATTATCCTTTATCCACCCAGCCTTTGACTTGAGGTGTGTCCTATCTGCCTGCAATCCCCAGATAGGCACATGAGAACAGAACTGCTTTGAGTTAATAGGATTTACACCTTTTGCCTAAGTTAGTGGGTTACACAAGATTAATGCTGTGGGTCTTGAATTTGTTCTTGCTGACGATGTGATTAAATTGGCAGAATAGATGGTAGCATCTGCTGCCAAGACCTCCTCAAATTCATGAACCTGACTGCTGATATAACACCCTCCCCTCCTTTATATTGTTGATTTCTTTGTCTGGTTCAACAAAACATGACTCATGAGGGGAAAATCACTACTTCTCCCCAAGAGACTCCTTTGCAGGCTGACAGTTTGTCTCACCATTGAGAAACATTTCCTGATAATTCCACTGAAAGTTTCCTCTGCTTCGTTTTGGCTCATTCCTCCTAGATAAAGATCTTACATTTATATATAGTGTCAGAGCATTAAAATCCCACCTGACTAGCAGGGTGAGTGCCTCTGAATAGTACTGAGATCCTGTAGAAAAACCCTCTCCCTTCCTGCCGTATCAGAGGAAAGTTTAAGACTCTAAGGTCCTCAGCACCCCTTCTAAAAAGCAAGAAAATAAATCCTTTGAAAAATGGATGTACTTATGCCTTGCATGCTGCTGGAATGAAACAGCTGTGCTCTACTAACACTGTGCAGGAATCTAGACCAAGAAGTAAAATAAAAGTATCTATGTCTCACAGGAATTATTAGTTGGAAGCGGGGTAAAATGGAACATTGATCCAAGGAAAAAGACCATGTTGGATATGGCCATTTCCCATAACTGGCAAGGTATTTCACAGCATTGTCAGTACTTTAGTTCTTGGTTACATATGGGCTTTTTATTCCAGTATAGACTTTCTATTCTCCTAACATCAAGAGGATGAAGTTGGATGGAAGTCAACTAATCCCAGGAAAAGAGCCATAGCCAAGTTGCCAACCTTACATAGAAGGTACATGCTGGGATAAAGGAGAGGAGGTGTACAGGGTGAAGGCTGTAGATCCATGTGTTTTGTAGTGTGCATGAGAACCACACAGGCTTCCCTGTGGTGCTCCAAGGTGCATTATGAGTCATTCCCAGCTCTGCAGGGACCATGCTTGGAGAGGAACTTTTAACAAGGACATGTAGCGAAAGGACATGTAGCGAAAGGACAAGGGGGAAATGGGTTGAAACTGCCAGAGGGGAGATTTAGATTGGATATTAGGAAGAAATTCTTTGGTGTGAGGGTGGTGAGACCCTGGCCCAGGGTGCCCAGAGGAGCTGTGGCTGCCCCTTGCTGGCAGTGTTGAAGGCCAGGTTGGCTGGGGCTTGGAGCAACCTGGTGTGGTGGGAGGTGTCCCTGTCCATAGCAGGGGGTTGGGACTGGATGAGCTTTGAGGTCCCTTCCAATTAAAATCATTCTATGATCAAACCCATTTTTATGCCTCTCATTGTTTAGACTCTGCTTATCTAGGAGAACTTTCCTGGGATGTCCCATGAATATCTTCACCCCACCCGGCCTCTGTTAGGGTCAGAACCACGGGCAGCACTATTAAACTTTTCCATGCAATAGAAGGAGTGATGCTTCAGGATGCTCACAAGCCATATGATGGCAACTCTTGTCCCATGCAGGACAGAGATTCAACATCTGTGCATAAGCACAGGTGGAAACCCAGCCATAGTGTCCCCCCTGGCCACTATGAAGAGCTGAAGGTGCCCACACTGTGATTGTGGGCATGCCTTAATGCTTCAAGTTAGATGATTTTGTTTTGAATGACTGAAGTCTCCATTTGCTCTGCTTTCCCTTCTGCTCCCAGTCATCATGGGGACCAGGAATATACTCAATGTGTTTTAAATGTTACTTTTATAAACCTTTTCTTCTAAATCATCCATTTTCAATGGTTTCTCTGACTTGGTTTCACACCAATTTCTCTTCCTCCTTCTGCTAATGATTATGGATGCATTTCTTTGATACCTTACGCTCCTTCATTTGGAATGACCTTTGTTTCTTTCAAACTCCATGGACAGCAAAACAAGAATAAATGTATTTTATAAACCCAGCACCCTTCAAGCCCTTCCCCTGTATTGCAAAATCATCTAAACAAACTCAAGACCATAAAATATTTTTGTTGAAGGTAGAACGAGGGAGATGATGGATTTGTTTGGGGCTTTTTTTGCCTCCCGTCTGCCCTTTGGCTTCTAAAGAAAAGTCATCCAAAAGACTGTTCTACAGAACTCGAATGCGCTGTGGGTTAAGCTGAAGTGCAAACTTTCATTTTGGTTCAATGAAGCAAAACAAAACTGTCTGATTTAGAAATGTCAGAGCATTATGTTTTTCTCTGAAGTACTTCAGAGCCAATGTATTTCCACTCTTTTTGATGAATGTTATAGTTTGAAGTTTCGTCCGTCCCGGGAANTGTATGGTTAGTTCTTTAGAAACCTCATAGCCGTGTGCTTTGTTTATTTTCTCCCTTTGGGGAGAAGTAAGCAGTAAATTAATGTCTTAGAACAGTTCGCCCTAACTGTATGAAACCAAGACAATGAAAAAGTTAAATATTTGCATGTGGAGCATATTTCTGTGTAATCTCACATACGGAGGGAGTAAAAGTTTAAATTTCATCATAACAGAATTTCTTACAGGGCAGGAGTTTCTGATTCGGTCTCTGGTTGAAACAAAACTTTTAATTTCCATAATAATTAATCACCTTTCTTTCAGACAAGGAAACCTGGCCCTAGAAAGGTGGAGTGACTTAACTGAGGTTGTCAAGATTGAACCCATCTTTTGGCAGTGTCAGGTATCTTAGGGCTTTGGTACAGAGGCAATGTCTTTAGCAACAAATACACTTCAAATGTATCAATAATAACTAAAAGTGTTAGTAGAATCCCAGAACATGTAATTGCACTCATCTTCTCAAACCTCTAAAGCGATGCAGAGCTTTGTTACACAGCTCTCACTTCCTATTGTGCATATAAAGTCATTTGGATCCCAAATCCAACAGCAAATGGCATCTCAACAGGACCAAAGAAATTGTCCAAAAGTAGGATAGGGCTTTCAAAATTAGATTTGTACGTGCATTATCTTGAATATATATTCAGACAAGAGTGACTCACCTTATCAGTGCCACAGTTTGAGGTTGAAGTTATCAGATTCAAGTTACTTGCTGGGGTCACAGTAGTTCCCAGCAAATTAAGCTTCTGTCCTGCCTCACAAGAAGGCCTAGAAATAGTCCAGATATTCTCTTTTCAGAAGGGAAAAGTGATGGCTCTGGGACCATAATACCTGGACACTTGCTGACAAAATAAGAAGCACTCAGAGGCTGTCAGATATAGGGGTTTTTTTTCATTTCCTGCCAATAGTGTCTTTCTGTACCTTCTCAGCTCAGTCTTGGAGCAAAGCCAGCGGAGAAGAGGGAGGCATGTGGGTGGAAGCATTGTCACTTGGTGCTCTCAAGACCAAGAAGAAAGAGTGAATAAATCTGATGGGTCTAACAGAGACATGGACATTAATGATAACATAGCAGAGACATGGGAGATCACAACAAGAGAGCAGAAGCAGAAGTATAAAGTGACAGCAGCTAATTTTGTTGTATGGTCTTCTAAATAAGATTTGGCGGTGCCAGATTGTTCTCCTTGTGAGTTACTACATGTCTTGTTGTGTCTACACTTTTTGGTCTTTTATTCTATAAGCAGTGGCCTTTTTGGAACATTTTTAACTCAGATCTGGCTCCATGCCCAGGATACGTAGAAACCATGACACCAGAACACAACTGAGCCCCAGTGGATTTGTCCTCCAAACAAGAGCAAACCATGACTTCATCTTGCATCTGTTGCCTTCTGTTTGACAGCGACTCAGATCCTGCAAATACAGGCCTTGGTCAAAGCAGAAAAGACCATGAATTTGCTTCCTGAGTTCCTACTCAGGCTTGGAGGAGTTGTGTGCCAGGGGTCATGGCCATTTGACCAGAAAAAATCCCCTTCTCTAGGGCAAAGTTGTATCTCCTCTCCTGGTGTGTGCATATTATAATATATTATATTATTATTATAACAGAGAATATACATAAAAGTTACATCATCGCCTGTAATTTAGAAATCAAAGAAAAATCTGTGTTGGAAGGCACTTCTGGAGGTTGCCCAGTCCATATTCCTGCTCAGAGCTAAACTAGCTTAAAAGTTAGACCTGAAGACCTCAATCCATTTTGACCTACCCTTTTAAAAGCTTTATTTCCTTGTCACAATGCTAAATCTGAAAATTCAATCATGTGGTCTGAATATGATCAATTGCCATTTGTTCATTCTGATATGAAAGGATGCCCCCAAGATCAGTCATTATACATGACTAGGCCACTGCAAGTCTAACTTTGACATAATAAACCATGTCCTTAGTGTATCAAACCAGTGCATTATAATTATAATCACACAATCATTGAATAGTTTTGGTTGGAAAAGACCCTTAAGGTCATCAACCATTAACCCAGCACTGCCAAGGCCACCACTAAACCATGTCCCTCAGCACCACATCTACATGGCATTTAAATCCCTCCATGGATGGGGACTCCACCACTGGGGAGCCTGTGCCAGAGCCTGACAACCCTTTTGGGCACAACTTGAGGCCATTTCCTTTTGTCCTATCACTTGTAGCCCAGGAGAAGAGATCGACCCCCACCTCACTACCTCCTCCCCTCAGCCTCTTTTTCTCCACGATGAACACTGCCAGTTCCCTCAGCCACTCTTTATAAGTCTTGTGCTCCAGATCCTTTATGTAGCAGCCCTTGGCTTCAACTGGCCAACCCTAAGCAGCTTTGACCTGAACCTCCAGTAATTTTTCAGGACATATCCAGATATTGTAGTGTTCTCAGATATTTCTTGCTCCAGTCAAGTGCTCAGTGCTGCTCAGTGCTCCCATCCCTGACCTTCTCTGCTTTCATCAGTTTCCCTCCTCACCTGTTCCTCTGCACGCATCTGGGACCCATTACCAATGCACTTGGGCAGAGTCCAGGAGCCTGTTCAGTGAGGAGCTGCAGACTCCTGGGCACACTGGGTCCCAAGTGAGAGTTTTATTTGAAAAGCTCACGGCACTTCTGTGTTATTAGAAGCATTTTCCTGGCACGGTGCCCTTTATTCTTTATCCACCAGTGCTACCGAGGAGACAAACTGTTAGTATAATATTAGCAACAAGTAACACCTAGCTTTTTTTTCCCCCCACTGGATCTCAAAACTGTTTCCAGATGATTTAATCATTCCCAGTTTACAGTTTGGGAAACTGAGGCACGGAAAAGGGAGGGCTTTATCAAAGGTCCAACAGCTGTCTGTGGCCTTCTGTGCACTGTCCTCCCCTCCCAGAGGTATTCATCTCCCTGCTACATGGCTGTGACTCTCATCAGTACCTAGGTAGACCTCATTACTATGAAAGGAGATGGAATAGAGACCCAGAGGTTAATCACTGTGTTCTTGTTAAACTGTACGAGCTGCTGCTGCTCCCATAAATTTACAGAGGCATGGCTAAGACAAAACCTGACCCACCAGGGCTTTATCTTCCCTGCCATCTAGATAACTGCATTATTTAAGAGATATGTACGGTCTTCTTGTTATGGTGTTTAAGACAGATTTGGGGCTCTTCTAAGACAAATGGACCAGAAGAAGTCATTAATAATTCAGGGATTATGCTGATAGGGCTTTCGCTTTCTCCCAAGTCAACAGAGGAGGACTGGGTTGCATCAAGATCACCTTCTGTAGGCTATGGGTTCATCCTACCTCCTTCAGACTTTGACTGTAATGCTTATGCTGGTGCTTACTTCTCCCAGACTCTCCTGATGGACGGAACAGGGGCTAGGCCCCTTCCAGAAAACAATAGTGGTATTAGAAGACAGGGAGCACCCTGGGCCACCACAAAGCTATTTTGTAACATCATCCACCAAGAAAAGCAGCCTAGATGTTTAGCCTGGAGAAAAGGAGACTGAGAGGAGACCTTATTGCCCTCTATAACTACTTAAAGGGAGGTTGTAGTGAGGCTGGTGTTGGTCTCTTCTCCCAAATTACTGCTGACAGGACGAGAGGAAATGGCCTCAAGTTCCATCAGGGGAAGTTTAGGTTGGAGATTAGGAAGAAGTTCTTTAGTGAGAGAGTGGTCAGGCACTGGAATGGGCTGCCCAGGGAGGTGGTAGAGTCACTGTCCCTAGGGGTGTTCAACAAACGGGTTGATGAGGCACTTGAGGCCATGGTCTGATGGTCAGGAATATGATGGGATAAAGATTGGACTTGATGAGCCTGGAGGTCCCTTCCAACCATAATGTTTCTATGATTCTATGATTCAGTCCAGAACAGCCCTGGTTCAATCCCGGTACGCTATCCTTTTCTATTTCATCTGGGAGGAAATGTTAAGGGGTTATTCAAAACTTTAACATGCTGTGGAGAGAGTTTGGGGACACTTTTTTTCCCCTGTGTACAGACTCTGCCATTGCCCTTTCTCATGGCTGGATTGCACCCTGGCTAGAAGGCTGTGGTGGAAGAAAGGCACAGGAGGCAGAGCTTGTTCTCCTGGGTCCAGTAAAGAAGTGAGCAGAGAGGAGGAACACACACACTGTGTGTGGCCTCCAGCATCCTATTCTCCAGGAAGGCTGTGGCACAAGGTCCAAGCACGGGGCTCAGCACCAGGAAATTTGGACTTCGCGTTGACCGTGCTTTGGCCTTGGGTGAGCAGCTACAACGTGATTCCTTTCCATTTCCCCATCTGCAAAAAAGTATGAAAAATACTTACCCCATATGGAGGATTAAATGTTTAGGAGGAAATCCAAACTCCGCTGAAGTCAATGGCAATTCTCCCAGCATTCCACCAGGAAAAAATTTTAAAGTGCTAAGTGTTCTGTAGCTTTGCATATGAAAGGGAAATTCTGTTTTGGAGAGTTTCAGCTACTGCCCAAAATACGAGAGCCCTGGTCACATCAGTCTATCTCCCGCTATCTAGAGAGCAATCTCTCTTCATCTTTCGTTTGAAAGTTTGATGTGGACTGAAACCAAAACCACAAATCAGAACATTCCTGAACGTTAGGACCGTTTGAACTTCAATCTGGATCTGCATTTGCAAATGTGCTTTATCTTTATAACGCGGGCCAAGCAAAATCCTCCATCTGGGTACTTTTGAAGGTGGGAGGGTCTGCACGTAAATTTGCAGTGTGAGTCCTAATCTAATCTCATCTCATTGATGCATTCTCCTGTTTGGCTGCTTAATCTCTCTATCTGCCCAGAACATTAGTTTTAAATGTGTGATCTTTGGTCCTCCGCAGAGGGAGGAGACAGAAAAGGTCTGTGGACTATTGCTGTCTTTGAAAAACATAACGAAGAGAGTGAAGCCTTGCTAGGCAGTCCTGGATTTACTATATCTGGGTTTGTCCTTCCATTGGGAAACTTTTCGGGATTGGCAAATAACAATAATAATAGAGGTTAAAAACCACTTGCCTAACCCTTGAACTTTTTGCCAGCATTTGATAGTATTTTAACTAGTCAACTTCACTAGCTTTCCTTAATTCCTATCTTGTTTGTGGGCATACAGTATCACCCAGTGGTAGAAACCAGACTGGTCAAAAATATAGCTGATGTTATTCCTTGCAGCCATATAAAAGACCAATGACAGACCACGACTGAGAAATTCTGAAACCTTCAAAGTCTGTTTTTCTGGCTGAAAAAAACTTTTATATTATTATTTATTTTTTAAAAGTGGGGACAGGAGAGAGCACAACAAAGGGACAATTTAAAATTCTGCCTCCTTAGGCCATTGTATCTGCAACTATAGCTACTTTTGCTCTCCTGTCCATACCCTTTTGCACTTTCAGAAGCACGCTCAGATGTTTGTGCATATGCCCGCCTGCACAAAGATAGAAGTTATATTGTGTAATACGTGGGGTAGGTCAAGCGGGTGGATATTTTGGTAGCCAGGGATGGATGACAAGTTCTAACAAGCCCGTCCACATGTGTTAAGATTAGAGCACAGACATCAGCCGTGACTCAACAGGATATGCTGGTCCAAAGCCAGGGCTAGAACACTGTTACTGGCCTTCTGAATCATTAGAGGGGAAAAAAAAAGGAATAATAAAAAAAAAAGATATCCCTCTGTCGCCAGCATTCTCCATCTGTTTTTAACTTGGTGATGTCCTTTGGAAGGTAGGTGAACTATTTTGTTTGCTTTAATTACACAAACATCTTGGCAGAACAGTGTCAGAATACACACGGGGCTGAGCGGCACTGCCCTGATGGGGAAGCTGGGCTGGCTCTGCCACTCGGGATGTTTGGCCGTGTGAGGACTGCCAGGACGAGGGACAGAGGCTGCTGCTGAGGTCAGTGACCCTGTGCCTGCTAGGACATGAGGTGGCTGGGAAGCAGGAGAGGACAGACTGCTCAACACCAGCTAGATTTAAAGGTGGTGCTCGTGGGAGAATCTGTGTTTTCTAGCATGGTGCAGTGGGAGCCGTTGTACCTGGGAGGGCTCTGTTTGAAAGGAAAAAGATGTTTCCTTTCTCAGTTGGCAGCTTTTTCCAGTTCATCTTGAGAATTCACAAGCCAAATGGAGGTCATTCTTCTCCTGGATCTTCACCAGCAATAATGCATTTCCACCTTACCCTGTGCAGGCCAGTTCCTTCCATGTTTTGCCCTGGGTGACTTCAGGCATTCCCTAATCTTACATGGTATCATAGAGAGGGTCTCTTCAGCTTTTCTCTGCCCAAATCTATTTATTTCCTGTACCTAGCCTGGTGAGTTATAGTGGAGAATACTTTCTCACCATGGATGTGCCTTTTTTTTCAAGCAGTGGAGATTTCTCGTAGGACATTAGCCATTTGTTTGGGGTGGATGGAACATGCAGGAGTCCAAACTCCAAGGGGTATTTGTGTTTTTATGGTCAAATCAATCCACATACAGTGAAAGTAAGCTTGGTAATGATGGTGTTATTCTGCCTGAAGTATCAGTCCTTCACGGGGACTTGATCACTAAGCTCATTTTGACACACAGCAGTTTCTTTAGGAGAGGCCATTGAACCAGGCAAATCTGTGTGCTGCAATCACAGCCGGCAGTTCTGACTCTCCTGGCCCAGGCAGCAAATTCATAGCCAAGCAGTAAAAGTCTAGATGTAAAAAGCAGATGATATTTAAAGGAGTCACGTGCAAGGACTGTATTTGAGCAAGATTCATTACCTGGATAAATGTCAACTGGAGAATAGCAGTGAAGGTCCCATGTCTGCTTTGAGGGAGCTATGATGGATTACAAACTGATCACAAGTCAAGACATTCCTACTGTTGTAAAAAAAAGATTAGTATTGTATTGAGTTACACTAGCAGAAATATAACCTTCCAGTGGAATGAAATAGTTCTACTCTGTAAGTATTGGCTAATCCATTGCAAGAAAGATAAGGATGAACTGGAGAGTCCATTTGGAGTATGAGGAGGATGATTAAAGAAGTGGCCTAGAAGTAAAGATCAAATTTGCTTAGTCCAAAGAAAAAGGTGAAGGAAGAACCCAACTGCAAACTTCAAATATGTAAGAAATTGGAAATAATTTATATGCAAAGGTTGAGTTAGGTTAATCATTAGAACCACCTTCCTGAGGTTCAGGGTTACAGAGCACAGCAGTAGATTATGAGCAGAATGGTTGGCATCTCCATCATTTCATCTTTTAAGAGGATGCTGGAGCCATATCTACCAAAAATGGCAGAGAAAATGGGAGCAGAGGACAGACTGGAAGATCTCACAAGATCCCTCCCAGCAATTTGAGTCCTATGTCTAAATAGGAATACTAGGAAGGGACTAAGCAGAGAAACAAATTACTCAGGAAAGGAAGAGAAATTAGGAATAAGAGTCACAGTGTGAAATCATATAATGAAAAACAGGCAAAAGGAAAAGTTCCTTAACTTAAAGAGTTGTGAAACAGTTTGTGGAGGACAGTGGTGGAAGCCCTTGGACTTGAGTCATTCAGAAGAAAGCCCAGGGGAATATATAGTAGGGAACAACTTTATGTTGGCCAAGGGTGAATAGACAAAATGATCTAATTAGTCTTTTCCAGATCTTGGTTTTATGACTCCATAGAATGCCCTGATGAGGACAGTGAGATTTGGGCTTGCTAAAGGAAGCCAAATCAAACATTACAAGCCACCACATGACAACAGCAGTCAGTATGAGAAACGGCTACCTCCCTTGTCAACGGGTTTGCATTCCAAGTAATCCCCTCAATTTCAGCTTATTGCTGATGACTCCTGTAAAGAATTGGAAGAACAGTCATGCTGCTTCTCTGAAAATCATTTGTAATGCAGGAGGCACAGGAGTTACTCTCTTGAATGACACCAGCCAACCAATTAGTTTTGCTGAGTGCCACTTACTGTAACAGCTACTTCAGCCAGAGCAGCCAGAGTGTGATATTATTGTAAGCTGAAGTATTGCTAGCAGTAACTGTGTCTCTTTCTCAGAGGTTGGCTTCACTCAGGAGTTGCAGCAGGGAGGCTGCAGAAAATCAGCTTTGCTACTGGGCAGTATTTTGATGTTCCTTGGTTCTGGGGTACCCAGTTTGTCTGAAACCAAAATGTGCAAGAAGAGAGAAACAGACATTAATGTCTATGCCATTACCAGGAGCATCCAACCCTCTTTGTGTGAAGGAGTGCCTGGCAGCCAGCAATTAACAATGAAGCCAGTTTTTTCAGTCTTATTTTTAACACACATTTCTTCTCAGTTTTCAGATAAGGGTGTCAAGCTGACTGAATTGCCATAGTTTCACAGATTTTTATGGCTGAAGGGTGAAAGCCTCTTAAGTCCTCATTTAAAGCTCTGACTGATAAAGCACCTGAACTTCCAGAAATACTCTGTCACCTGCCCTCCTTTTCCCGAGGCATGATGGAGCTCCTGACACTTGGAAAATACAAAACTGCTTTACAGCTTCTGCAATGTGCATGGAATCCAAACATGTACAGCATCTGCTGGCAGACCCCAGGGTGAGTTTGAACCTAAGCCTAGTCTCATGCCAGAGACGTGCCATTCAATCTTTCTGTCCTAGCAGAGTCAGAGGAAGCCAGACAATAATGTTAACCATGCTGTGCCTTGGTGGGACACCAGCAGTGGAAAATAGCATGCTTGGTTTAACGTACTAACTCTGTATGTTCTCCATGCTAAAGCAGGCTTTGATTACGTACATGACTGTGGGGTTTGGGGGAAATTACAGCTCAGGTCATGCAGAAATTTTAATTTTAGGTATTTGGGGAATGCACCAACACTAGTCACCAATTCAGACAAAGAGCCCTTGACAGCAGAGATATGGTTCTTCCATATTCTTCCAATCAATAGGTGGTTTCCTCTTGTTCGTAGACCTCCATGACTTTATAGGCATGATGATGATGAATAGCACAGAGATTCTTGACTCCATCCAAAACATGAAAGTTAGAAAGGCCAGAACACTGCTGTGCTGATGTACCTGCTTGGAGTCCCAAAGGAAAATAACTGCTTGTCCTGTGTGCAGTGTGGTGGGAGGACAGCTAAGCTGTCTCCACTTGACACACATTTGAAGTACCAGATAGCAGAACATAGCAACAACAACCAATAAAGTCCAAACTTAAGTGCTAATATAATACACTTCTGCAGCATCTCTGTTTCAGTCCTTCTTCCTGATTGTAGCTGGCCCCAGATGCCAAGAAGTTGGGTCCAGGTCTTCATTTCCAACAAGTTTGGAATTTCCAGCCTGGGAGGGATGCTCTTTTCCAGGCTTGGTGGGACTAAACAAAACTAAATCTGCTTTATTTGTTTAGGAAAAATCCAAACTGGGATTGAACATGCTCTAATTAATATGCATGCTAACTCCACACCTCTGTTTGATCGATCTTCACTTTTCCTGAGGACTCCCATGTAGATATAGATCTATACAGATATAACTGAAGTGGTTTCAGAGCACAGCTCTCTTTCAGGTTGACTAGTATGCTTATGTCACTTGAAGCTGTGTTTGACCTACCTCTTAAGAGGCCACATTCATAAGAGTGAAGAGATTCGGACCACCTACTATCTGAGCCTAATTCTCTGTACAGCCAGTGGAGAGAGGTAAGGAATGAAAGCACCTCATTTATTACAGATGTTTTGAGCAAGCAACATGACCCCTTCTCTCCACTGACTGAACAGGCAGGGAGCCAGACTCTGGCAAACCTGAGCAGGAGGTGTTCTGCACTGCTTATTCTTCTCCTGGGCTTGGACATGTTGGTAGGCATATGAGAAATGTTGGTGACTATAGTGTAACTCTCTACAACAGAACAAGGCACATTGTGCTACAACTATGGTCAATAGAGAAAGGCAGGCACTCCCAGCACAGGATCTGAAATTTTATCATCAGGATTTGATGAGATGAACCAATATTTTTAGAGCTACCTGTTTTCTCTTCATGTCCTGTATACAGAAGGTGTAGGTGATTGTCTCTGCTGAGATATCTGGACTGTATAAATTTGAAGCTAGGTGGGTGAACTGAGTCTCCCACACTCCCTTCTAAATTCATTTTCAACACTGCAGTAAACAGTCTAGATGCAGCCCTCAGGCGCTTTCTTAGGGTCTACTTCAGACCTTTTCCTGTTGTAAAATTAATGTAAATACAGGGGTTTGTCAGGCAAACAGAGGGAAAAGTGTGGTGCATGTACATCTTGTCTTACGCAGGGCAAAAGTCTTTGTTTCCTACATGAAAAATGTCTCCTTTTCTAGTGACTGTCCCACACCCTCCTACAACGGGGCAAAGAACCAAACAAACCCTGCTCTGTTTTCTTTCTAGCCGTGGACTGAGTTTTTAGGGCTTGTGAGAGGTGCCAGCAAGACAGCCCTGCAGATTGAATTACTCTGTGTATCCACAGAGCAGGTAATGTGCCAGCAGCCAGAGCGTTAGCTTTCTTTTTTTTACTTGCCTGCCAAAGGGGTTTGGGTTTGACCTGGAGAAACCAGCTGAGAGGGACAGAAGGTAGCTTATTCCACTCGATTGCTTGGCCTCTCTGTTGAGACTGGGAAGCAAGTTGCCAATGAAAGGTAGCTGTAGGTTTTCTCCAGACAAGTTCTGGCAACTCACATGGGGGTGATTTAAGAGGTTACCACCTTGCACTCTCTGCTGCCGGAGGTTACCCATCATTTAGCAGGGTTGGCAGAAGTGAAGCACCTTCTCAATGGTGGTTTGAGTTATGAAGCTGCTCTGTGAGCTCTACAGCTGAGGAGGCTGCATAGGTTTGGCTCTGCTGAGACTGCTACAGGCAGGTAAACCTGCAGAGGGGTGAAGTGGGTCATTGGTCTATCGAATCACACGAGTGTGGGCAGCTGGAAGCACCCACAGATGTTGCTGCAGTGTTAGGAGAATGATACAGGGCAGGCATTAACACTGCTCAAACTCTGCTTTCTTCAGAGAGCATATGCACATGCTCCTGCTTTCCCTGGATGGTACATCTCCTCAAAGTCACTCATCACAATCTCTCAAAGTGTGAGTGATAGGATGAGAGGAACTGGTTCAAACTGCCAGAGGGGAGACGGAGATGGGATGTGAGGAAGAAATTGTTTGGTGTGAGGGGGGTGAGAGCCTGGCCCGGGGTGCCCAGAGAAGCTGTGGCTGCCCCTGCCTGGCAGTGTTGAAGGCCAGGTTGGCTGGGGCTTGGAGCAGCCTGGTGTGGTGGGAGGTGTCCCTGCCCATGGCAGGGGTTTGGGACTGGATTATCTTGAAAGTCTGTTCCAACCCAAACCATCTTGGGATTCTGTGATTCTAAAGCAACCCAATCTGCTTATTCACCTGCAAAAAACATGACTAGTGACACTGTCTCACTTGCCTGGAGAACAGAATCTCAAGCACATGCCTTTGTCCCAGTTTGGTACTTGCCACCCTTGAGATAGCCCCTTGGTCTATTCTTGGTTAACACCAGCCATGGTACAGGCAGTTGTATTACACCCCTCATTATTAGCACACCTACATCTCATTGCTATCTGGTCTTGGTCTGCAGCTTTCCCTGGAACATAGGACTCCCAGGAACTTCAACTGTTCCTACCAGTCCTATGTGGGGGCTTGGGGTATCCCATGGCTTCTTAATTAACACCAGCCATGGTACAGGCAGTTGTATTACACCCCTCATTATCAGCACACCTACATCTCGAGGTACCTTCCCATACATAAACACACAGACAGTGATTCATTAATCAAACCCTTCCTCATCTCTACTTGGAAGAAAGGACAAAAGAAAGAGTACCAGTCACTTTCTAAATTGCAGACAGACATGGTTACCACCCAGCTGGTTTCCCTCTGAATGTTCTGCAGGGGTGGGCCCTGCTTTCTGGCAATGTGTGCTCAGAGATGATGAACTCACCACCCCAGTAAGTGAGAAACCACACTCAGGGTGATTCCTAGATAAGAAGCCCTTGGGTGACTTGCTGTTAATGGTACTGATTTATTAGTTTATAAAAGCAAAGTCTCTTCAGTTACCAACAAACTTCTTTATGTGGTCTCTGTTCTCCCTGCACGGTCCCTGACTGATAAAAAGTCATCTCTCCTTAGCTTTTCCACCCTCCTCCCATTTCCCCCAAGAGTATGGACCAAGGGTTGAGAGAATAAACCAGATCCCAGTCACTCAATGAGCTTATACTCCCCCTCTTCCTTACTTCATGTCTTCTCATTGCTCCTGTACCAAGATATGGGTCAAGGTTTCTTCTGCATTGGTGGGTGTGCTAAACCATGGAAAAACATGTAGAGTGACCCATAAGAGTTCTAGTAGATACTCCTCATCCATGGGTTTGTTTTCTGCGTTTGTATTTGCTGCATGAGAAAGCATCTACGGGTCTCTGACCTTTGAAAAACTGTCTCTACAGATCCTGCAGCCAAGAAGGATGTTCAGGGACACGATGACTCAAGCAGGTCCCAGGGCTCGAATGCATGAGTGTGTGCACACTTGTGTAGCTGTGTTGAGAGAATGGAGCAGGCACCACATGGCTCCAGATGTTGGCTTAGAAAACTGCACTTGGTGTCAGCTCTTGGAGGAGAAGAGGGAAAAGGTATGGAGCAGTGGCTGAGTCAACCTGGGTGGGGACTTAGAAAGGAAATAAATGTGCCTCCAAGGCAGCTTGTTTTTGTTGTGTTTGTATGTGTATGCATATCCTTCCTTGTTCAAACGCACGGCAGTTCAACTCTTCAAATTGATGCAGTGCATCTTGGGAACTGCCTGTGGACATGAGCCTTCAGGTCAAAGCATATTGGTCAGGATTGTTGGTAACAACATGCCCCGGGTGTGCTGAGCTGCAAAACCTACAAACATTTCCTTGTTTTTGCTCGCACCTTCCACTTTGTTCTGGGTGTGACTGAGGTCATGATTGAGGCCATGGTCCAATGGTCCAATGGTTAGGAATATGATGGGATAAAGGTTGGACTTGATGACCCTGGAGGTCCTTTCCAACCATGATGATTTTATGATTCTATTCTATGATTTTCTCTGGGTTGCATGTTTCCTAAGCTCAGCAGTGCTGTGATTAGATTTCTAATATTATATACATTATATTATACATTATANTTTAACTTCCAACCTTGAAGTCTCTATTCCTTATTCCCCTTCTATCTTCCCCCTAGGGGTGAAGAGGATTAACAAAGAGCAAATTCTGTTCTCTGGGTTGTGCCTCGCCCTGGCCACTTAAACCAAGACAAACCAAGATACCCCCAAGGATAAATTGGTGTTGGGGAGTTTTCCTATAAAGCTGAACCAAATTGCAGCCCCTGAGACTGCTGGGAACACAATTAGTTTTTCTGTTGGTTTTACATGAGTCACAGTGGACTCCTTGCACCATCCATTCTTGCCTACAAGGCTGGAAACAGTCAGGATGTTTTTTTTCTCCATGTCCTTCTGACTTGGGTAGTCTAAATGAGGCCAAGTCCCTGAGAAAGAAGCTGGTTCACAGTCCAGTATCCTTTCAGATACACTGGAGGTATTGGCTGGTTCCTCTCATAAAGGGAGAATCCTTCCCTGGAGAAGATTGCAAAAGTGAAAACCTATGAAAATAGATGGGAGCTAAGTGCCAACATTTCTTTGGGCATCTGATCTCTAGTTTCTCTGTGACCCTCAGCTCTGCGAGGATGAAATTATGGGACAATTATTTTGCCTGTTGACTTGTAAGCTTTCTGCAGCCCATCTTGCCTTTCCTTGTGTCAGGTTGAGGATCACACCTTGGTCCCGGTTTCTTGAGGCTGTGGGACAGCAATAGAGTTTTAGGGGATCCTCTGTTCCTGAACGTCCTCTTGGAAGAGCAAGAGGGAATGTCAGAGTGCCAGCTGCCAGGTTAAAAATAGAGGTGCAGGACGTATAGAAAACAGTTCATGACCCTACTGGGAGGCTTCCAACACTGGGCAGGTTTACTGAAATTGCAGGGAACAGTCTTATTTTTTACTAGTTTTTATTGGCGTATATGCAGGGAGCTATATTTATAAAGAAAAAAAAAAAAGGAGGGAGGCAAAAGGAGGAAAAGAGAGATGTGGACCTTACTGACGTGTATTTGGTGGAATCTGTCAGTCACACGATCACATACTGGCCCCATGTTGGCCCCTGGTGGGGAGGACAGGATGTGCTGAGGCTGACTGCCAAGGTCTCCTGGTGAAAATGTGCAGTTGTTGGAGGTGGGAATAGCCAAGTCCCCAGACTCTCAAATGCCTGCCAGGCAGTGTGGTTCCCCATGTCCCCATCCTTCCAGATTCCCCTGCAGGGGTGGCAAACACTACTGAGAGGTCAATCCAAGAAGGACACACTCATCTGATCAACCCTGCTGTCAAATCCATTGTGGTCTCTGTTCTTCCTTATCATTCAGCTGGGAAAACCTTGCCTTCCAGGTCCTAGACTGTGTTTGTCCTGGTCAACCACAAGCACTCATCTCTTCTCAGCTGCCAGTGACTAACCATGATGTCTGAGGTGGATTCTGTTGCCCCTACACAGGCATCCAGGGCCAGCGATGTCCTGGGCTACAAAGACATGAAGAAGAGTAGCTGGTATATAGAATCACAGAATCACAGAACAGTTAGTGTTGGAATGACTTATAAAGCTCATCCAGTCCACCCCCGTGCAGTGAGCAGAGACATCTTCAACCAGATCAGTTTTCTTGGAGCCCCGTCAAACCAGACCTTGAATGTTTCCAGGGATAGGACATCTCCCACCTCTCTGGTCAACCTGTGCCAGGGTTTCACCACCCTCATTGTAAAACATTTATTCATTCTATCTAGTCTAAATCTCCCCTCTTTTAGTTTAAAATCGTCACCCCTTGTCCTACTGCTACAGGCCCTGCTAAAAAGTTTGTCCCTAAACATGCTTAGGGTGAGGTGGATCACTCTTCAAGACCCACTCACTAGATTTCCATTGACTGTAATTGGAGCTCAGATACCTTGTGCATGGACAAACTCCAATCTTTCAACACCTGAGAGTGGGGGTATCTGCAAGCTAAACCCTGCTTCAATGTAGGAAAATGCTTCTTTCCACTGGTGTCTCTGCAGGCACTTTCCAAACACCCCATTTGGCTCCAAACCCCTCCCCATGAGTGGGGACTCCGCTGTTCATTTTGCTGATGGAGAAACAGGAAACACTTCTCTTATGATCCTCTGACTTTCTGCAAAAAATGGGAGACAGCTCAACAGGTCTGCTCTACCACTTGGATAAAATCTTCTTCAAGAGTCAACTGAACAACCAAGGAGGACCCAACCAGTCCTGTAATTCCTGAAAGTGCAATTGTGAGCTAGCTGCTCTGCTCTTCACCAGAGCTGGCTGCATCCACCATGAACTGCCTTTAGCCCATGACTGTTTTTAGTGCCAGGCCAGCAAGTTCATAAGATATTTGTCATTTCTTTCCATCCCTTTCAGCATTCGGTGGGATTTCCAGAGCCATGTGGCTCTGACTATGGAAAATGTTGCAGTGAGGAGCTGGGTTGTTTAGATGAAATGTTCTGCATCCTCTTGAGTCACTTGCAATTTCCTTGAGCTCCCTGTATTATAGCCCTGATTGCCTATAGCCTCTCAAGTGAAGCATTAAGAGGAAAAAAAAATGAACAATTTCAAAGAAATGTTTCTCATCCCGAGCCAAAAAGAGAGAGACAGAGAGAAACTCCCCAGGTGGGTGTCAGATTTTGAGCTGTAAAATTAAGAGAAAATGAGCATGTTCCCTTCAGAACATGCACCTTGACCTTATCGTGACTTCTGCATGGAAAATTTCTCCTCGGCAGGGTGGCAAGGACAGCCGGTGGCACCCAGCAGCCCGGGAGGTCAGCTGTGGTTTCATTCATGGGAGGCACTGGGACTGACCTTGTGACTCAGCAGCATTAAGCATCCTCTTCCAGCATTTCTCCTGCTGAGAAGATATGACTAATAACAACCTGCCCCATGAGGCTGGGAGCTTGGTTGCAAAGTGTCCACCACCTCATGGAGGTGGAGACGGCTGCGTGGCATTCCTGGTTTTGCTGGTGGCTCACTGGCAGGCAATCAAGTCATCTCCACCTCTACCTCAGTTGGCCAATCTCTCAACTGAAGACTTAAACTCATATGGGTTCTCACTGTGCCATGGACCTCAGTGGTTTTGGATTGGATGGTGGGGGCAGAGAGAGCAGAAAAGTTCCTGCCATGTAAGCTGAAGGAAATTCCTTGTGGTGTCTTGAAATAGTGCCTGTAATGTCCTCTTCATGCCACTTCCTGATGATAAATTCTGAGCTTGTTCAACATAGTTCTGGGGACCAGACTGAGCGAAAAGGAGCGGGAAAAGGTGGCAACTCTTCCTTCTTTACTCCCCAACTCAGATTTGCTCCGATGAGTCACTGGAGTGAGTCACAGTAAATGGTTCAGCTGTAAAGACCATGGCATTTTCTCCCCATCCCTGGGACTCATGCCACAAACTCCTCCAAGATTCTTGGACTTGGTTTCAATTTTACTAGGAGGAGGAAACAGTATCTCTGAATTCCACCCATTTTCAGCATCGTGTGAGATGTCTGCTGGTAGTGAAAGGGATTCTGAGATAATACTGTGCATCCATATTGTCAAATTGGTTCCTTTCTCTTTTGCTCCAATACCTTGTCCCCACAGATCATCCACACCACATATTTTGATCTAATACAGACTGAACTGCTCAATTTCCTTTCTAAGGAAACCTGGGTGTGGAAAGGAAAATAGTTTACTGCAGGGTTAACATGTTCTAGATAGCACGTTAGATAGACCAGCTTGCAGAATGTGGCTATGGGCTTAGGGCTCACTCCCAAACTGCAGAAGAGGCAGAGTGGATGAAGAGCTAGACTACCACAAACAGGTTGGCCTTCCATGTTCAGAGTGCAAGAGGAGCCAACACTAAAAGAATATATTTCACAAACAGAGGGGAAGAGTTTCCATTTAGTTTCTCCTCCATTTAGGTGGAGGACACAAAGGTGTTGGGTATTACTTGACCTTAGGGTGACTATCATCCACCAGTGACACCTCACCATGATCAACCTCTGCATGCTTAAAGTGAAGGACTTCCCATAATTTTAGGAAAACACTGGGCTTATTTTGGCACACTTTGACTGCAAAGTCCAAGTATGAGTAGAAGATGATGGTGGAGACCAGGCAGCAGTTTTCCAATAGAGGCAGCAGGGAAGGGATTGCAACTAGCTTGAGGTGGAACATGATACCTTTTAAAAGGAGCTCCCTGCATGAAGGGCATCTCCAGCCTGGTGTTCCTATTAGTGGTGTTGTACGAAGCTGCTGGACTCCAAGGTTCAATTTTAGTTTGTGTTGTTTAAGGAAGATGAATTCAACCTGGAGCAAGTGCAGAGAAAAGCAACACCGAGCATCAGAGGAAGGGAGTGCCTGTTTAGGAGACTCAAAGCCCTTGACTTGTTTAGCTCAGCAAAACACAGGTTTGGAGAAGATACGCTCATACTCTATAAATAGATTAGGAGCTAAACACCAGAGAGGGAGAAAAGCTATTTAAACTTAAAGACAACGTTGGCATCGGAACAGATGGGGATAAACTGGTCATGAATAAATTTAGGTTGGAAAGTGGAAGATGTTTTTTCACCACTGGAGCAGTGAGATTCTGGACCAGTCTTCCAAGGGGAGCAAATAAATGAGTTCCTGGAACTTGCTAAGTTTATGAGGAGGTGACTGCAACAGCAGAGAGCTGGCCTTGAAGATCCTAGACTTTCAAATTAGTATCACTGAAATGAATGGTCCACCCAGACCTATAGGCTGCTGTCCTGGGTTTGCTTACTGATATTCTGGTTCTGCTCCACTCTGCTTGCATTTTGAGGGATTCCTGACAACACAAACAACAAACAGTGCACTGTTTGCTTTGGAAAGCAACCTGAGTTGCTGGAAAGCATGGGGATATGGAAATAACTCCCCTCTTCCAGCAAAGGAGTGAGGATGGGTTTGCTTCTTCATTAAGTCAGATGCACATTTGGTGTTCCGCAGGCATAGACACAACATGCACAAATAAAATAGTTATTAATATTTCTGCTGTAAGAGCTAGCAGATGGAGGACTTAATTCCACAAGGCAGGTGGTGGACCTTAACCATAGTTGTGATTTTTAAGGTTTTTTAATTATTTTTTTTTAGTTTTAAAGGGATTTATTAATAACAGTGTTACACAGAATGTGATTTGTTTTGAGAGAAGAATTGATCACTTCAGTTTGTACAGGCAGCATTAAGCTAAGTGGAATTAAACTAATCCTGGTCCTAGTTTAATTAAAACTGGTATAATTTACCTATGAATGCTGTAAGCACTGTATTCTCTCTGGGGAGACATCATAGAAGCATTCCAGTACCTGAAGGGGCTCCAGGAAAGCTGGAGAGGGACTTTTGACAAGGGCATGGAGTGATGGGATGAGGGGGAATGGGTTCAAACTAAAGGAAGGTAGAATTAGACTGGATATTAGGAAGAAATTGTTTGGTGTGAGGGTGGTGAGAGCCTGGCCCAGGGTGCCCAGAGAAGCTGTGGCTGCCCCT
>VZRW01003553.1:224427-304774 GCA_013398125.1 Aegotheles bennettii
ACTGGATGATCTTTAAGGTCCTTTCCAACCCAAACCATTCTGTGATTCTGTGATTCTGTGATTCTGTGATTTGGTTCATCCCTACACAACGAGACCACCTGGTTTTGGGGGAAAACCTTCTTAGCTGAATGGAGGGAGGCCATGCTGTGCCATGTTTCTTTAGGCACAGTCAGTGGTCCCTGGATTGTTTCATTAGCCAGTATAGTTGTAAATCTTTCCTTTGGAGCATAGTCCTGGATTTTCATGTGGACTCTGATCCTGATTCACTGAAGAGCTCAGCAACTAACTTCAACAGGTATGAAGCTAATCATTTGGAGTATGAGGTAGGACTGAATTCTGAAACCAAAGTGACAGGAAATTAATTCAGCTTAAACAAAATAAAAAATAAAATATAAACATAATAATAATAATAAAAGAATCACCCTTCATTCCAGGATTTTTGTGAAATAACCCTTTGTTCCCTTCTGGTGCAGATCACCTCTCTTCCACAACTGGAGGAGTGGAAGCACAGAGATTTCTTTTTTCTTCAGGAGGCATGAGGACAACAGGACCAGGAATCCTGGCTACACTCCAGTGACTGAGAGCAGAGCAATATTCCTGACTTTATTCCCTATGCCAAGTTGGTCAGTGAAACAACAGCTCAGCCAGCTGTGTGAGACTTTGGAAACAAGAAGGAAAGCAAGGAAGGATTGGATTCCCAGGAAGAGCTGGGCTCCTGTGACTCATGGTCCTGAATTAGGCACCTAAATTTCTTGTACAGGTAATGAGGAGAATATGTCTCCTACCCACAGAGTTCATAACACCTATTTACATACCTGTTGCCTGTCGCTCAGGGCAGTATTAGTGGCCCATCTCTCCTAGGCAGTAGCAAAAATAAAACATGCTTCTAAAAATGGGTCACTGTGGGTTTGATCTCCTTCAGGTCAAGAAAAATATTGAATCCACATCTTCTATTTCTTGGGTGTAATGAGGTCAAAGCCATAGTGCCAAGAGGATGTGTTGATTCTTCTTTTACTACGTAGAGAACACATGTTCACATTTTCCATTTCACTCATGTTTTGCTCCAGAGATTGTCCACTGATTGTCCACTGATTGTCCACACCATCCAGACAGTGTGGACATGTACTACACCAAGTTGCTTTACTGTCCCAAAGCAACCCTCCAACACTGTTTGGACTGCCCCATGCTGCTTCCTACTTTTCAGCTTGTTCTGTATGTTTATACTTTGTTTCAGGACATGCAACACTCACAATGCTACAGAAACACTACTTGGTAGGGTGCAAGACAACCTCATCATTATTTTGGGCACTTTGAACCAAGTTGTCCCTCTCCCTCCAGGAAAACCACAAGTTATGAGTCAAGGTCACTAGGTTCCAGCAAAGTCCCAGGCCGAGGTCTTTGCTGTGGAGACACTGTTGGTCCATTGCGGTTATGGACCAGTCTGCACCAGAGTCCAGGGATGAGTCTTCTTCCCCTCCTGAAACCCACAATGGCCCAGCCCAGATTTTGAGCTTCACTCCCAGCTTCACTGCTGAACTGCTAGGACCACCACTGAACATGGTGAGACCTCATCTCTGTTGGTGAATCTTGTCCCTGTTACTCAGCCAGAGTTGCTCAACAAGAGTTTAGCAAGCCTATAGCTTGAATCCAAGGCTTTCATGTCCCAAACCACTATGACTGTGACTGGATTAGATTTCATAGAATCCCACCTCCAACTCTCTCAGCCTGTCTTCATAGGAGAGGTTCTCCAGCCCACTGAGCATCTTTGTGGCCTCCTCTGAACTTGCTCAAAAAGTTCCATGTCCTTCTTATTTTGGGGACTCCAGAACTGGACCCAGCACTGCAGGGGGGTGTCTCACAAGGGTGGAGTAGAGGGGGAGAATCCCCTCCCTCAACCTGCTGGTCCTCTTACAGCCCCTCCTCAGATATTTCACAATTAAGCCAGTGAGTCTCACACTTGTCACAAAAGGTGAAACAAAGATGAGGCAACTGCACTGAAAGAAAATGGCCAGAGAGCTGCAAAGAAGCTGTTTCTGGGGTGACTCATGTCATCCAAAGAGAGTCCAGGGCACAGGGGCCAAGCTGACAGGATTTAGTCCTAAAACCAGCAGTGCTGGTGCACAAGGTGGTCAGAAAACCAATGCATCCATGCTAGTGCAGATCGGTCTTGGAAGGAGATGGACCACACACCAACTGTGCTGCACCCTCTCAGCGAGCCCTTCCTAGGCTCAGGCTGTTGTGTGTGTTCAGGGCTGCCCCACGTTGCTCATCTGTACTAGTTCAGGACACTCAAACACACCTTGCACTGTGTGAGGGATCCCAACATGAAGGGAAAACTTCCCAGGTTGTACTCTCAGGAGGGTCTTCCTCAGTTGATGTACTCACACGGGTAGAGAATATCATCCTCACACAGGAGGATGGCAATGAGCCAGCAATGTGCCCTGGTGGCCAAGAAGGCCGATGGCATCCTGGACTGCATTAGAAAGGGGGTGGTCAGTAGGTCAAGAGAGGTTCTCCTCCCCCTCTATTCTGCCTTGGTGAGGCCACATCTGGAGTCCTGTGTCCAGTTCTGGGCCCCACATTTCAAGAAGGACAGGGAACTGCTTGAGAGAGTCCAGCGCAGAGCCACAGAGATGATGAAGGGAGTGGAACATCTCCCTTATGAGGAAAGGCTGAGGGAGCTGGGGCTCTTTAGCTTGGAGAAAAGGAGACTGAGGGGTGACCTCATCCATGGTTACAAATATGTAAAGGGTGAGGGTCAGGACGATGGAGCCAAGCTTTTTTCAGTGCTGACCAATGATAGGACAAGGGGCAATGGATGCAAACTGGAGCCCAGGAGGTTCCATGTGAATCTCAGGAAGAACTTCTTTCCTGTGAGAGTGCCAGAGCACTGGACCAGGCTGCCCAGAGAGGTTGTGGAGTCTCCTTGGCTGGAGACATTCAAACCCCGCCTGGATGCGTTCCTGTGTGATGGACTCTAGGTGACCCTGCTCTGGCAGGGGGGTTGGACTGGATGAGCTTTCAAGGTCCCTTCCAACCCCTAGGATTCTGGGATTCTGTGATTTCCCACTTCTTGCGTGGCCTTGTGTATTCTGTCCGTGATATTGTGCCTCTTTCCATGCCCTTCGCTGGTGTTTAAAACCCTCACATTCTTGTGGATAATTAACATATCCCCATCTCTGTCATCTGATCCTCTCCTTAGGTCCGCTCAGGGCCTCTTCAATCAAGGGCCATCCTGGTAGTATTGTGATGTCTCATGCTGGCCTCTTAAGAACCCAATCCCTCAGTAAACACAGAACAAATGAGGTAATTAGGAAAATGTAAACAGGATGAGAGAGGCCCTTTCCCCCTCATGAGAGCGGGACTTGGAGAAATTAGTAGGAGTTTAGATTTACATTGTGTAGAGACCCAGATACCAGTGGTCCCCATGTAAAGCTGAATTCCTCATCTAATTTCATTATGGAATAATTTCTTCTGTCAGGAATATAAGCCCGCCACCAAAGTGCTCCTGGGATGCATCAAGCTTCATCTGATGACAGCAACTGGGACGGCAGAACAGCCTTTCTTCAATCTACCTTGGATAAGCTCATAATTTAAAACACATAGGAAAGGGAGATAGGCAGATGGTCAGAGCCTCAGTGTACATCACACAATTACCTTCTGTCTTGCTCTATATTCTCAAAATATGCTATGTGTCCACCATAAGGTCGCATCCTTTTTTCTCTGCTCCAATTCAGGCACTAAGACTAAGTTGATGCTAATAAATCAAATGTAGCTGGGACCATTCCCTGGCCTGGATCCAAAGTCACAGAATTATCACATCTGGGTGATAAAAGTCTCTTACTTTGTAAGACAGGGTGGCTGCTTCCTGATTTCGTGACAGGCATGGCCTGTGATCTAGAATGATAGAATGGTTTGGGTTGGAAGAGACCTTAAAGATCATCTAGTTCCAGCCCCCTTGCAATAGGGGGGATTGCAATCTGCAATCTGTGCTAGCATCCAAAAACTTCCAAAATCTGTGCTAGCTTCCAAGATGTGCCCAAGAACAGTCTGGGAACGAGCTGGTTGGCTTTGGCTGGAGGCAAACAGGGACTCCCTGGGCAATGTAAGAGACCCAATGACCCATTTCTTGTGCTCTGGCCCTGTTTAATTTACTATAATAGATTCAGCATAAGGGGTACAAGAAAATGAAGCTTTGTCCTCCCAGTGAAAAAATAATTACATGAGAGAGTTTAGGGTAAGTTTGTTCCATTTAGTTCTTATACTTGAACCCTGGTCTTGAAAAAGTGATGATCTTGATCAGCCTGCTGCTCTGGGAATGCCCAGTCTGCACATCAGACTTGTAATATTCAAGAATTTACTTTCAACAATGAAAATAGGGAACGAATCCTGTGTTGCCTGCTGTGGCCTCTCTAAAAACTGCCACACAACAAACTCTGGTGAAAATCAGCATTTCTTCATCATAAAACCAAAATGCAACCTGCATGAGCTGGCCAAAATAACTTGCATGGGTAACATTGCCATCTAGTGACTCCTCCCATAAGAGTTAATTAGCCATATGTTAGATTTACCCACGTTCAGCAAGGTATTCCAACAGGAGCTGCAAATAGAGATTGGACATAAAGAATGGTTGAGACCAAGTTTTTCTAGTATGTCCTGATTGTCACAAGAATTGAGCACAGCATTTGTCCTTGAAGTCAACAAGTTGCAAACCTGGCGTTTCAGGGAATCAGACTGTCCGTTTTGATAGTAAAATAGGACTGTGGGGACTTCATTTTAATTACCTTTTTAAGGAAGTCTTGGCTAGCTGGCTTAACTCTGAGGTTCCTGGTTCAGAGGGCTGGAAAGACACGCAGATATTGAGAGCACCACTGAATCCTAAACTTCCATGCATAGGGGAAATGGGATGCAGTCAGCAGAATTTCCACCTTGAGTAAAAACCTCTTCTCTGCTGATGAGACTCCACTTACAAACATGATTGCTCCTCATGTCAGGTCTACTTCTGAGGTCCTCTCATTCTAAACAGGTGCATCCATCCTTTGCTGTGATTCTCTTCCTAATCATTCCTTCTCCTAACACTTTCTCTGGTCAGTCTTTAACTTATTCCCTCTGTTCTGCAAAGCTTTCCTGGGGTGCACTTGAAGTGAACAGTGAATCAGTCTCTTCTGAAAAGAAAGATCACGTGGGGGTGATGGCCCTGTCATCTTTGGAGCCCCTCAACATCAAAGCCTCCTGTCTCTGTTTTGCAAGTCAGCTAACCCCGTGTCAGGCAGTTTGTACTGCACGAGCATCCCTGGTGCATTAGGGTGTTGCCAGGATGTTCACACAGCTGAGCTTCAAGACGGCTCTTTGTGTGCATTGGCAAGGATGACCAGTAGATGCTGACATCTCTAAAGACTTTTTCTTTCAGTACAATACAGATACAGTCAATATTATTCCTTTCCTATGGCTCCTTTGGAGTTATTTCAGCACTTCTCCCTCCAAGCTTTCCCAGCAACAGCGAACAGCTCCTGTTTTTCAGCCAGAATGAGCTGTGAGTAGTTAATAGAAGAACGTGAATTAACAGAAATACCTTGAGCAGTATTCTGTGTACTTGCTGAGTGCCACATTCCTGAAGTCACAGTATCTGACAGGGAACACATTGTTTCCATCGCTTCCCATTTTTTCCAGAACAGGTAGTCCACGTTCACACTCTATTTGTGTTGGGTGCTCCATTCCTGGTTGAAGCTGGCAACCCTCATCTTGGTTGTACCATGTGCCAAGAATGTAACTTAGGCTTGGGTTATCTTTGGACAGTCCTTGAAATCTAATTATTATTAGTAAACAGGACAACCTGCTTGCATTCTGTTCTGTGTTCGATTGCTGCCCTGAGAATAACCTTGCATGTAAATAGCAGCATTCATACAGGGATTCAAATATGTTGGAAGGACAAGGATTCACTCTCTAGTCTCCAGCCAAGGTGGTAGGAATCTCCTCTGCTCATTGATAGACACGTGTTTTTGGGGACAGGCTGAGAGAGTTGGGGGTGTTCAGCCTGGAGAAGAGAAGGCTCCAGGGAGACCTTAGAGCACCTTCCAGTGCCTGAAGGGGCTCCAGGAAAGCTGGAGAGGGACTGGTGCCAAGGGCAGGCAGTGATGGGACAGGGGGGGAATGGGTTCCAAGTGCCAGAGGGGAGATGGAGATGGGATGGGAGGGAGAAATTGTTTGGTGTGAGGGTGGTGAGAGCCTGGCCCAGGGTGCCCAGAGAAGCTGTGGCTGCCCCTGCCTGGCAGTGTCCAAGGCCAGGTTGGATGTGTCTTGGAGCCACCTGGTGTGGTGGGAGGTGTCCCTGCCCATGGCAGGGGTTTGAGACTGGATGATCTTTATGGTCTCTTCCAACCCAAACCATTCTATAATTCTCTGAACTTATTTTATTTTACTTTCTCCCTTTCTAAGTGTTGACATGTTTGGTTAAAAATGCCTCACCGAGGAGTGTTTAACATGGAGTAAGAATGTGGATGGGAGTATCAGGAAGAAAAATCTAAAGTTTCTGTGTACTGTCTGATTTTTGAGTGACAAGAGAAGGAAGCTCTATTTGCCACCATTTAAAGAAAGCCATGCAGACAAACTGAAAGAGAGTTAATATCTGTCTATCACAGCAGTGTAAGATCATAGGATAATTCATATTGGAATGAATGTCAGGAATGCAACTGCTTTTCTAGATAGGTGTGTATGAGGGTGGACAGACAAATGGGTGCATGCAGAAAAAAGAGAGAGAAGTTAAATCTGGTGGAAAGCATGGCCATGAGAATCTTGAAAATCAATGTGCCTTAGCTATGAGATTGCTGAAAAGGTTGCCAATTGGCTTTTCTCCAGGCTGCCTTATGACAGAACACCACTCTTCAACAGCTTCCACCCAAAGCTTCCAACCATGATAGCAGAGCTCTTCACATCCCATGACTGAATATGCCTCGCTGGTCTGGGTGGTGAGACATGGACACAACATTCAGAGACCAAGTCCAACCCCTGCAAGAAAACAAGTTTTATCCCATCACGTGGTGGCTAAGATCCTACAAGGCTGGTTTACCCCTGCCTAAAGTCCCTTTTGGAACTGGTGAGAAAATCACTGAAGACTCTGACTGGTAAAGAAAGGAGAGACATAGGGGTAAGAGAGAGGGATGTAGCCAAGTCATTAGGACTATGTGAAATCAATGGAAGACATGTTGTACGGGACTGCTAAATGAGATCTGGCTCCCTGGTGCTCATTTTCACTAAGGAGAAACAATTGAAATCATTTTAAAAGATGCTCAGTCTTGCCAGAGACATTTCTCCTGCCATGCCATAGCAGCGTGTCTGTTTGAATAGTTAATTTGGCATTCATTACACAATCCAGCATGGAAAGGGGGGGAGGAAGGAAAAACCGGGCAGAATCTGGCACTTCCAGAAGCAGGTGAGCTGCCAAGGGAAACCAACCATCTCATTGGCAACGGAGCAGATTCCCAGTGCCCACTGTTCATTCCCAGCTCCCGATGAATGTCTCCATCCCTCCCTGTTACCTAAATGCTGAATCATTTCTTTGTGTCGCTGTGTTGTGTAGGAAACCTCCGCTGGGGAAGGGAAACAGGAAAAAATGGGAATAATTTTCAAAGAGATTACTGGTCGTGCTTACAGGACTTGAAATATTTGTCTTGAATGGATTAAAACTGGCTACTTGATCGATCTCAGAAAATATCTGTGCGTGGGGACTCATAATCTGAGTCTGAAACACACCTAGAAGGGGTCCCACAGCAATCCCTCCCAACCTTATGCTATCCAACACCTTTATCAACATCTTTTATTGATACAAAAGCTATTGCTGGCACAATCCGCAGATCTTGCAGTCTACAGCAAAGTGATGAAAACCATCAGAAAGAGGTCAGTTACACCCAAGTGGTCTGGATCGTTTGCTCGGGCAGCTCATTTGTGCAGCCTACGATTTTAACGCAGCCAAACTCATGGCCAATAATTGGGAAACGAAGAATGCAAGTGGCACGAGATCGGAGACAGCGTCCTGGAAAGCAGCAACCCTGACCAGCTTGGGATTGTGGTGTTGGAACAGCTCTGCAGCGCTGCGGGTGAGGGCTAATGAAACCCTTGGATGTGGAAGTGTGGACCTGATGGATACAGCACTCGTATTCTCTCCGGTATTTCCAAGACCGCTGCTAAAATACCGGACCACAGTTGTGATGTCCACACTTGAGATGTTAAAAACCTGAACGGATTGATTTTTTGTCCCAGGGTGAACTTGTGGGCTGAAATCTTTTCCTCTAAAGTCGCTTTGAGCCAAACAGGGGAAGTTTGGTGTGAAGATTATTAGAGGAAATTCTTAGTTTTAACCCAGATTCCTGTAAAAAGGAGATGTTGTAACAGCAGGGGATTTTCACTCAGAAACGACTGGGCATGAAGTAGCTTTCCCTCAATCAAGTAAAGGGTGACTAGGAGTGCATTCACTTCTAATTATGTAGGGAAGGGAAATTTCAAATAGTTTGCAAAAGTATTTACCTATGGCTTGCACACCCCATGGAAGGAAAGAGAGAACAAATTAACAACAAAAAGAAGTCAAGCAGAACTCTGGGCTATCATTTCAGCAGTGGAAAGAGACATACTGGTTACTGGTTTAGGCTGCAGGTCTTGGTTTTATCTGTTCCCTAGGGCTACATAAAGGATTTCTAGGAAAGCAGACACTGGAACAAGGTCAAGAAGCTATGCCCAGCCTCAGAGAAATCATTGTCAGAAAACATGGAATAGTCCTGCCACATGCTACACATAAATAGCCTTTAGAGAAGGTACCAGATCACTAATTCCCAAACTTTTGGGAAGAACCCTGCCAACCCTCAAATTTTCTTGCAAACCGCTGCACACCCAATCAAGCTTAGGAAACGCAGGCTTGGTAGCTCATATGTCTTTATGCTTAATATCCTTCTATGGCCCAGATGCAGCCCACTCACCACAGGCACACGGACCACCAGCAGTTTCTAAACCACAGCTGGAGTTCTCCTGGGCTCAGAGGATAAAACTGAGCCTGCTGAGGTCAACGGGAGTCTTTTTACTAACTTCAACAGGCTTTAGATCATGGCCTTCCCACGCTAGCTGAGAAGCACTGCTGCTGACAAGGTTTTAACAGGGAATCACAACCAGCATCCTTCTGGCAGCTGGATGGGTCCCAAGATGTTTGCTTATTTTTTGTTCTTGTTGGTGGTTTTTTTTCCAGGTGAATGCCTTCTTCTACATTTTTCAGCATCTCTGGAAATCCAAATGTGGAGCTGGGTAGTATATTCAGATATTCATGGCTGCAGAGTTTCTCCTCAACCTCTTTGAGTGTTGGGTGATATTTGTATGAGGGAAGTGTCTCGAGGAACTCTGGAGCTTCTGGGGTGCAGTGTGGCAGCCATCAGACCTGGTTACCATTTGCTTCTGTTGCTTCATTACAAGGAGACATTATATGGTGTCTTTCTGCTGATAAAAAGATTTGAGGATGAGATTCTAACCATATTCCAATGGGATGGGCCACCTCACTTCATCAAGGATCAATCCCTCCCAGCGACCACCTTACAATTTAGAGCGAGTTAGTTTCTCTACATCAAAATACCTATTTTTAGATTTATCTCCCATCTTTAAGAATGTGTTTTGCCTGACTGAATGGAAATGTTTGCAGCAGAGCCCTCATAAGTTTTAATTTGAATGTGAATCTTACCCCTGCAGCTCGATGAGGTTAATTTCCCTTAGAAAACCGCAGTGTAGACACACACATTCAGCCCAGTCACCTCAAGGTTTCTCGACCAGGGTGTGAGGCACTTCCAGGGCTTGAATCATTGACCAAACAGGAATATCTATTTTATGAGGAGATGAGTTATATGCTAGAGAGTCCATTTATCTCCACTGACATTGAGGAATCTGAAAAAAACTAACCCAGAAGTTAAATATCTGGTTTTGGTCAAAAAGCCCAACATCAGCACTGTCTTGTCTTTGTGTCTTGGTGTCCTATGTGCTATATGAAGATAAGGATCTTTACTAACTATCCCAACATTAGAAAATTTATCTAAAGAGCCTTCTGATTAAGGTATAAGGGTGTGACCTGCTTTTCAAAATTTTCAATGCATCATTTTGCAAATACAGCTTCAATCTCCCATTGGGCTGTTCTTCATAGAGTCATAGAATCAAGGTTGGAAGAAACCTTCAAGCTCACTCAGTCCAACCCCTACCTACACCACCACTAACTCACATCACCCAGTGCCACATCCAGACACCTCTTGAACACCTCCAGGGATGGTGACTCCACCACCTCCCTGGGCAGCCTATTCCAACACCCAACCACCTCTCATTTCTTGCATTGGGAATTTGAGATGAAATCTTCCTTCCTACCTTGCCAGGTAATGGACCCATCTGTTCCTTATAGACAGCAAAAGGAAGACACCGTAGTTGTCATATCACTGATATCTGGTGGAACTCTTTCTCTTGGAAGCTGTTAATAGGAATGATCCTTCAGCTGTACAGTAACAGAGGCCTCATGCCATTGCTTTACAAGCAAGTTTGTATTCAGTCTATGAGTTCAAAATCCATGTTTGTTTTCTCTTATGATCAGAAAAACACCTTTGAGCAATAAAAAAGATGAATAGCACATCTGAGGGAGATCCACTATTAAAAAAATATCTGCCTTACAAATACTGCAGATTTTCACAATAGTCCTCAGGTCAATATTTCCAAAGTAGTTTTTTTTTTAGTCAGGATTTCCAGTCATAGGCAATAATGAAGGAAAGAATTTTATTTTCTTAGAATAAAAGCAAATTTCCAAATGCCAAAATTTCCCATGAATTAGAAATCTTGAAATTTGGCTGGTATAATTTCCTAACCCTGGTATCTGCAGTTGTGCCAGAACTACAGAACAAATATGATTTCTGCAGGGTGACTCATAGTAAATAAAGGAGCCAGTGTATGCAAGCCAAAAGTGATGAGATCTGGCCTTTACTGATAAATTGGTAAGGAAGATTGCCTGGGAGGAGTTTGATTTTTCAATTCTTTTTTCCTAAAGGTTGCTTAACACTACCTTCCCTTTACATCTTGTATTCACACCTTCTAATGAGGTATTAATGAGCTGTTGGTGGTTTCTTTAATTTAGCGCAAGACCATTAAGGGAACATGAAGTCTTTACTAGGTTCCAGATTCTTAATAAAAAGAAGTGATGCATTATTAGATAGGTCATGCCTGAAAGCTTCCAGCACAGAGCAGTGATTCTATCACCATCAGGGCAGTTGTGTAGCTGTGGGCTGTTGTTGGGGTTAAGAATTCCTACACCTGGTTGTACCTGTGGAGCAGCCTGGATTATTTGCTGGCTACTCAGAGCAAAATGCCACTTTCCCAGTAGTTTCACTTCAGCTATTTTTTCTCTCACGAGTAATGGTATAAGCTTGGGTAGAAAAAGGGGAATTGGATAAGGGCAAAATAGATATTAAATTATATTTAAATTACAGGCAGTAATTGTGCAGCTTTTTACTGTGATCACCCAAATCTATTTCCAAGTTCCATGGGGATCCATGCATAACCTTGAGAATGTCATTTCATCTTCCCAAACCCTACTCTCCCTCTGTGTAAAAAGGTGGCAGGCTGACCTTCAGTCTCCTAAAATTTCTGCTTTGCCATTTCTCCACAGCATTGATTAAAGGGTTTCACATAAAAGAGTCCCTTTTGGAAATGCATAATGGGAAAAAGCCATTTTTTTGAACCCATTTTTTATTTGCAACCGCCTTCAAAGCTAGACCAACTTTGAGTTGGAGATGAGACTGGAGACCTCCAGAAATACTGGAAATACCTTCCAACCTTAATTAGTCTGTGATTATAATAAGTGTGTCTATATGTAACCATACAGTCCTGGGCACCAAAGTACCAAGCTCCATCCTAGAACCATATAGATTTCTAATATCCACTCTGCCAGCTCCTTATCTTGGCAGAGATGTTGTGTATACAAATAAATAACAGCTGTAAAAAAGACTTCACAAAGAGATACAGTGGTGGGATTGCAAAAAAACAGCTGCTTTCCAGTTTTCTGGTTTAATCCTTAGCAGGTTTGTATTCACTCCACTCCTCTCTGGTCCACCATGGTTTCATCTTTTATTTTATCCATATCAAGCTTAACGGCTGGTGAAACATGTGGACTTCTGCCACTTGTACCACTTACCTAGACTGGTCTCCCTGACTACTCTTCCTGCTCTTCAACACCTCTCATGATGGGAGGGAAGGCTGTAGCACCATTCAAACCATCAAACCATTCAAATGCAAAACCTCTGTTGGAGGAACCAGGAAAAAAGACATCTCTGAGCAGTTTTTTACAGAGTTTTGCTGTTGTTTTGGGGTGCTAGGAGGATCTATGGAACAGGTAGACATACAGAGGGAGATGAAGTCTTTTCTCATGTTTCTGGCCACCTACTGACTTTGCACTGACCTTTTTCTCTCATCCTCTGAGAAAATAAACTGCATATACTATTGGGTTTTATGGCAAAGACCTTCTTCCCAGACTTGGGGTAGGCTCTCTCAAGTCTCTCACCCTCACTGTGAATGATATTAACCTCTTTAAACACTATAAAGGGTCTAAATGGATTGAACTTCTGCTCAGAACAAGGTCACTGTCAATTCCTTTTTATTTTTTGTTTGTAGTGAGTCCTTAAGAAAACAACAGACCAATGGGATTTTTCCCTCAGATTTACAGCTTTGATGCCCTTGGCACAGATGATGGGTACACGTTGCCTTCTCATTTACTTGCTGAAGGGCAAACAACAGGGTCACTAAGGTCTTGGCCTCTCTTACCTCTGTTTGCTCATGGAAACTCAGGCTTTAAATAACTGTATCGTGGAGAGAATCATTGACTAGAGGTGGTTTACTTTGGGTTTGGATGGGTGACTTGGGGAAGAGCATTGACCCTGATCAGCCTAGAAGAAAGTCGACCAGCATATGTAGCAGACCAAGCCTTGTGACCTTCTCCTGTAAGGACTGTGGTGAGACATTTCACATCTCTGCCTCTACAAACCCGAGCAGCACAGCTGGCTTTTTGCAAATACTGTAAAATTGTTCTTTTTCCTACTTCTCTGTGTCTGTCATGGAGCCAAGCAGCTGTGATAGCCAAAGATGATCCAATCCCAGATGACCTGCAGCCATTTAAACATGACCTGGTGTTTGTTTTGTTGATAAGCAATTTACAATATTGGTGGACAGGAACAAAAGATGGAGACAAAATGGGGCTAAGCTACAGAAATTGAATGTAAAGCACAAAAAAGGGAAAATAATCAGCCTTGAGGAGCCACAGAAAAAGGTGTGGTATCCAACATCTATAAAAATGCGGTTTTCCAGTGTAGGCAGCTAAATATAAAAACCCTATAGAGAACTATAAATTCCTAATAAATATGATTGAACTACTGGAGAAAATCAGGCAGGCTATGCTCGAGAAAACAGAAGCAAAGCTGAGACTGAGCTGAAGCCAGGGACACGTCTATTTATGATGTGTATTTTACGTTACTCCGGAACTTGAGGATTTGTGACCTGGGTCAGGGTCTGGTGAGCACTATTTGAGGGCACACGCCTCAGGGAGCCATGAAAATGGGAGGTTGTTCTGCAGCACGGTGTCGATGGCACATCTTCCTCAGGGCAGCCAAGGGTAGGATGCCTCAGAGGGACACGTACCTACTGCCTTTCTCATCCAGTGCTATCTGTAGTAAGTATTTATAGCTGGCCTAGACTAGCTGAAAACAGATTTTTGTGCCTTTACCACCTCAGCTGGGCTGGTCAATGAGTCATGGGTGTAAAAGCCAGGTTTTGCTTCTTCCTGCTTTGATTTCAAGGGAAGGATAAGCAGTGACACATCCAGTTCTCTCGATGCTCCTGCACTTGAGATTAACCTAGTTATCAGCACAGCAGATGGAGAACTACTTTCACGTCAGGATTTAACATCTCATGCAAACCCAGATCCACAATTTCCCCAGCCTATATCATTCTCTTTAATTTATTTATTTAGTTTTCAAATGATTTGTGGTGTTTTCAAGAGATGCTGATAACTATTTGCCAAACAACGGGATCTTGTGTTGAGGAGTGTGGGTTCAACTCACACTTCAGTAAAGATTGCCAAAGCTAGCAGAGATAATAGCTACTCCACTCTCATGAGACCCCACCTACAGTGCTGAGTCCAGTTCTGGAGTCCCCAGCATAAGAAGGACATGGAGTTGCTGGGGTGAGGCCAGAGGAGGTCATGAAGATGCTCCAAGGGCTGGAGCAGCTCTGCTCTGGATGCAGGCTGAGAGAGGTGGGGGTGTTCAGCCTGGAGAAGAGAAGGCTCCAGGGAGACCTCAGAGCACCTTCCAGTGCCTGAAGGGGCTCCAGGAAAGCTGGAGAGGGACTGGTGCCAAGAGCCTGTAATGACAGGACAAGGGGTGATGGTTTTAAACTAAATGAGGGGAGATTTAGGTTGAATGTGTGGAAGAAACTCTTCACTGTGAGGGTGGGGAGAGCCTGGACCAGGGTGCCCAGTGAAGCTGTGGCTGCCCCTCCCTGGTAGTGTTGAAGGCCAGGTTGGCTGGGGCTTGGAGCACCCTGGTGTGGTAGGAGGTGCCTCTTTGAGGTCCTTTCCAACCCAAAGCATTCTGTGATTCTATGAATTGTCTCTGCAGAGGGTCTGGAGGCAGCAAGTGGCTGCAGAATGGACTGGCATGGAAAATGAGAGCTGGAATCATCATGATCTTCACTTTCCCTGAGTAAGACACCAGGTGTCCAAGGCAGCTGTGTGGGTTTGCATTGCAACCACATCGTAGACAGGAGTGACAATGGTGGGTGGAGGGAGGAGGGATGGCTCTGCATCTTTTTGCTCCAACGTGAAGCTTCAAAACACTTAGGCCAAAGAAAACAAAGCAGGGGATGTGCATGGTTGGAAAGATGAAGCTGCTGGAGACAGTGTAGCCAAGGTGCTGAGGGCAACCTCAGCCCCTTCCCACTGTTGGAGGAGCATCTGCAGGAAGGGTCTACACCAAGCAGATAGCAGGGAAGCTATTTTTTACAGTAGAGCTTATTTGGGGTAGGCAAGGGTGAGGTTCTTGCTTGAACTTTGGGATTCTCTGAGCGCAGCTCCCGCTTACAGAGAATTCAAATCTGACCTGACCTCAGCGACTGGAGTTGAAATCTTCTTCAAACCTTCTGGCTCGGGTTTGGGTTGGTTTTTTTTTGTTTTTGGACAACTCTTGTTCCTGCCAATGACTCAACAAACCCTTCCTTGTCTTTCCTGAACAGGATGGCTGTGTGGGAACTGCTGGGTTTTATTTGGTAGGAAATGCCATGATTCTGAAATCTGGTTTTTGTTCTGAAGTGGAAGAACACATAAACAAACACAAAATTATTTTGTGCCCAAAGTTTCCTGCAAATCACAATAAAAATTATCTGTTATTCTAAAAAATGAGCCATTTTGTCCAGGCTGTGACCTTGCCAAACTTGATAGGAACATTTTTCAAGTTGGTAAACAGAAGCTAATACATGTTGTTTCAACAAGGGCAAAATATTTTGTTATGATTTTTTTTGCCTGTAAATAAGAAGGTGTCAAAATTGACAGTTTCCCAGGTCAAGTTTTGATGTTGAAAAAAAGCATTTTTAACACTTTCAGCTAAAAAGCATTTGCCTTTTTCTTCTTTTCTTTTCTTTTCTTTTCTTTTCTTTTCTTTTCTTTTCTTTTCTTTTCTTTTCTTTTCTTTTCTTTTCTTTTCTTTTCTTTTCTTTTCTTTTCTTTTCTTCTTCTCTTCTCTTCTCTTCTCTTCTCTTCTCTTCTCTTCTCTTCTCTTCTCTTCTCTTCTTTTTCTTCACTTTGCCTTATGGACAATAATGAATCATCTTTGTATATAAAGCATAATTTATTTAAATGTGGCAACATTGTTATCTCAAAACCTCCTAAAATGCTTTAGAGGAGAGAGGCAATACATGAAATATAGGCACATTTAACGGGTCATGTGCACAGCCCAGTAATGACTTTGTGATGCCAGGGAAGACAGACTGGAGCAAGCTCTTCTGCGTAACAGAAACTGCAGAGGAAGTTTAGGGGAGGAAGGGAATGAGAGGGTGATTTGGCATCTGGAGGACAAAGTTTAGCCTGCTGCTCTGCCAGGCCAGTGATTCAATGGCTGTTAATAACATGCATTTCCACCCACCAAGTTACAACTGCAGCTGGGCAACGTCACCTAACGGATGAAGCACTGTGCTAGGACTCACAAGGCTTTGATTCTGCTCCGAGCTCTACCCTTGAACTTCTGTGTGACACTGGGTGACTCCTGTTGTGCCTTCAAGCCCCCATTTTCTCTCCGTTGGCCTCTGTTAAGATGAAAAGCTCTCTTGTAGTTTTTACAGCATATTGACTGCAGTTTTCTCTTTGGCTCTTGACTCAGCCCAGCCTGGTCCATCAGTAGGATTTTAAGGATGCAAAGACTTTGTAGCCTTGCTGTCCTTTAGCTGATGGAGCTGTTGAGTTTCAAGGCTCCCATATCAGCTATCTCTGCTGATGAGCCTCTCTGCAGGACCTGGGTGAGAAGTCCTGGCTCCTTCTCCCTGTGCTTTCTGGAGTCACAGCCAGTAAACAAGGCTGAAGCAGGGAGCTGTGATTAACAGGGGTTTCTATCTGCCAAGAATTCATTAAAAAAATAATAGTTGTTAGCTTCCCACCCTACTGCTGCCCCAGCTTTGCGTAAACATGACCGGTATGGAAGAAAGGAAGGGGACAGTGAGTTTGTCACGTACGTGCCCCCAGTTTTTGTAAGGCAGCTTTGTTGTTGGTGAGGACTGAGGACAACTGCCCGGGTACATTCAGAGAGACATGACATCGTGTGCTCTGGCCATTGTGGGGCTGAGGTTTTGTCCTTGATTGACATCAGAATAGTAAGGGCAGTCATTGCCGTGAGGGGGCAGAAGTCTAATGGACTCTCATTGCCACGTTTCCCAAAGGAAGGCTGGGAATCCCACCACTCACACGACTTGGGAGTCTTCATCCCCAGAATCTGGATCAGACATCTGAAAAAAGGGGGGATGAGCTTCTTAGCATGCCTGGGTGCACTTGGCCCTCCTATTCGTGGTCAGCCTTGCAAACACAGTGAGACTTCATAAGAACATAGTTTTAATATATAACTTTTTAGAATTGGTTATTCATCTCCTATCATAGCTTGTTCTCCTTGCCATAAAGCAACCCACAACACCCTGCTGGGATACTCACAGGATACTCAGAAACTCCCAGCTGGTGCAGAATCAGGACAGCAGGAGCAGATAGGGCTGGAGCAGCACTGTGCTGAGCTGGCTGGAGCTGCCCAAGGAGGGAAAGAAACTTAATTTGTATGGAGAAGGAGGACGCTGATGATGCTGAGAATAGAATGAGTAATAACTCCAGAGTGGTGGGGTTGTTACATGTGATCATGGGACTGTATCAATAGCTGCTTTAAACCACTTTTCCTATTCAGCTACTGGTGTAGTCAGAAGCCTCAATTCTATTATATTAATTATATTATTATTATTATGTATTATGTATTATATATTATATACTACACATAATATATAATATATAATATAAATAATATAATATATTATATATTAAATTCATTCTATTATCTTCTAGTGAACTGGTTTTCACTGCAGATTGTTGTAACCTTCTAGCATATACATTTACATTTGTGACATATACTTCTGTCAGGCACATCTCCTCTGGAAAGAGGAGAGAGTAAATGTCTTGGTACAGTTGCTAGCTCCATGCACAGTCTTAGCAGCTCTTCAAAAGTCTGTTCACAACTGGGTTTTATTTTTGGTCACCAATGGAGAATGGAGATAGCTCAGCTAGAGACATCCATATCTTCATATGCTGGGTATATATTCAGTTCTGTACTTATACAGCTCACCTGTGAAGTGACCCAAGGTGTCTGTGCACGCTCATCACAGGTCTAAGGAAAGGTGAACATGAGCCCAGGCTGTAGGCTGAGTAGTTTTTCTACTGTGTCAAACACAATCGATGGGCCATAGGTGGGGTGTGCTGGATCTACACAATCATCAGCAGAGGAAAGCTGATGGGACATGGTCTTGGAGCCCGTGAAACCAAAGGGGGAGGTGATGGGACCTGCACGCACCAGCAGCTGGTGGCTGCTCTGTGCAAAGACAGGGCCTGGCTCTGTGCTGGCAGTGATTTTTCAGGCTGGAGTGAATATAAATACCAACACAGCTGCTGCTGTTCTTGTGTGGGGCTGGAATGGGGCTCTGAAGCAGGGGGAGGGCAAAGGGGAAGGTGGATGCAAACAGGCACATCATCATTGGTTCATTTTCACAGCAAGCTAGGATCATGTCCGAGAGCCTGTGAAACTCATATTTCCCCAGTTAATTATAGCAACAATGCTGAGGACAACAGCTCCCACTGACCTTTGTCACATTGGTTGAACTCTGCTGCTCTGTTTTGAGCTGGAGAGATAAGGCTGGAGTTGATGAACATCACAGGGTGGACTCCAGGGACAGTCTCTCTCTTCCTTTCCTCTTTTCCTATTTACTGGGAGTTTCTTACTCCTTCTCCTGTCCTCTTACTGCATCTCTGTCTTTCCTTCCTAGCCAGCTGCATCATTTGCTTGCTGTGGGTGATTAATTGCCTGCTTTGGAAGGCAGCTCAGCAATGCAGACCATTTAGTTGGTGACTTAACAAGCTGTCCGGGTGATGTTCAGTGGAAACACGGCCCCATCAGCCACACACCAAACCATGAGTGATGATGCCTTCTGCTGATGGCCAGAGCTGGACAGGGAGTGGGGAAAGGATAGGTTCCAGAAAATGAGCAGCTACTGGGAGGTTCATGACCTGATCTGTATTTCAGAGGGAGATAAACAGTTACTCATCTCCCATTTCCACCTGTAAACTGAAGGCTATTTAGAGCAAGCCCAGAGAGTTATAGACTGCTAAGGACTTGACACATCTTATTGCTCAATGCTAATGAGTACAGCCTTAGGAGGTGACCTCAAGGTCAGAAGGATGAGCTGTTTTGCTAGGAGCAGATCCTTTGATTGCTAGGACTGAAAAAACAAGAAGTCCACGTGCGGTGATATGGGTATGGTAGGAGGTGGACCACTGCACCCATTGATCTTTGGAGGCCAAATGTCCTGAGAGTTTCACACAGGCTGCTTCTTTTTTAACTGTCAAGGCCTTTGTTGAGCATCAATGAACTGCAGGTCTAACAAACCAGTGCACTGATGAATTAGACATCAATTTGTGAAGTGGAGCAAACTGTCAGGAGAGCAGGGGACCGGTCTGACACTGCCACTGAATGACATTGAGTCAGCTGTTGCTTTCTCCCCCTCTCCATATGGATAGGAAGCCACTTGGTGAGAGTCTTTTCTGCTATTCTGCATGTGTCTGGCAACATGGACTCAGATTTTAGTGAGAGTCTCAGGCAAGAAATACCTCCCCATGACTTGGAACTGTTTTTGCAGGGAAGACCAGAAACACAAGAGCAGCAAGAGTAGAGGAACTCCATTGTGCTCCTGCTCTGACATCTCTGGACTTCAGACATTCACCATCTGGGGCTGTAAATCCTCTGCTTTCAGTAAGCTCTGAATTAACCAGTTATTAAAAAATATTGTCTTCAAGGTGTTATGGTAGAGAGCTAAAACGTAAAAGCTCAGCTCAAGATATTAAGAGGAAAGCTATTATTTGACTATATAGATGGGCCTTTCCTGAGTTATGGACTAGGGGAACATAATTGCCACTAATGGGCCACATTAAAGGTTACATCTCCTCTGCTACATAGTCCAGAGACCATTCTCTGATCCTGAGGGAAACTGAAACAACCCAGCTCCTGTGGTCAGGTCAAAAACCTTTCCACTCCCCCAGGTTGCCTGGCACTGGCTGGGATAGTGTCACTGGCAAGGCAAAAACTATGCCAGGAAATGTCCTCAAAACTAAACAGTCTGGATGACCAAGGTTGGTGCTGAAATCCACATCCCAGCCTGTTTAGTTTAGTAGAAACCTTACTGCTCTACCTCAAGACCCTCAGATTAAGAGACCTTCTGTGATCTCTGTCAACTTAACCTTGAAACAGGTTTTTAATGCAACTCTTTTGATGAGTATTTCTCCATCCATCTTCTTCAGGTTTCAGGTTTCTCCTCTCCTGCTTTTCTGTAAGATCATTAGATCCCCTCTTCCCTGCTAAAGGCTAACCTTGGGCACAGTAACCCTAGAAATGCCTCCATGAGGAAAGTCTCACAGATGTCTCCAGGCCAGGTTGAAATTCAGCACTTTTTGTAACACAATGTATCAATGGCAAAGAAGATGGAAACTGCATGGTTTTTGCTCAATCACAGGACGAGCCCAGAGATGACACAGCTATTTCACAATCAGCCCCCTGGTTATGCTACAACTGACTCAGAGAACCCAGTTACAACACAATTGATTTTCTTGGGCTGGTGATGCCACAAAGAGAATTGGCCCATGGGCAGAACTTGCCCAGATCCCTTTGATTTCATAGCAGCATTGAAATATGGGTTGGAAGGGGTCTGGAGATAATCTAGTCCAGCCTGTGCCTGAAGCAGGGTGTTTGCCAACACCGTATCAGGTTAGCTGAGATTGCTTAGCCAAGTCTTGGAAACCCCTGAGGATGGAGATGCCACCACCTTTCTCAGGAACTTATTCCAGTGCTTCTCTGTCCCTCAAGTGAAAACAAGGCTTTTTTTAATGTCTAGGCTAAACATCTTGAGCCACAACTTGTGGCCTTTTCCCTCTGTTTCCAGGTGATTGGGAAGTTTGCCTCCCAGACATGTTGAAAATTTAACAAGTGGTGCCAATGCAGCTCAAAAGCTGGGGAAGAACCGGTGACAGGATTTGACTCTGTTGCTACACTGGAGGCAGCAGGAAGGTTAGGAGGAAGGGCTTTGGGAAGATGAACAAACAAATTGAGCAACACAACTAGTGCAACAGAAAAAGAAATACCAGGGGAACGATGCACAGAGACAGGAGAGGGGAATGACCTGGTAGCAACAGCAGAGGAATTTTTTCATAGTGGTCAAAGCCAGGCAGAAGGATGTAGTAGGGATGGATATCCAAGATGATGAGAGTTTTAAAACTGTATATTAATTTCCAGACCAAGTTTATTCCCAGCTTGTTTATACCCATTTGTTCTTGTTGCAGCACTGTCCTTTAACTTAAATATCTCTTCTCTCCCTGTGGTTTTTACCTCCCTAATGTATTTATAGAGAGCAAAGCATCCTTGTGCTGGGTTAAACATACCAAGTTCTCCTGGTGTCTTCATATTTGATTGGCTTTCTGTCCACCTGATCACTGCAGGAGCCCTTTACTATGTCTGCTCCAGTCCAAATTCACCTTTTTTGGACATGTAGCACAAGAACAGTCCATGGTGTGCCAAGGCAGATCTTCTCCCATGCTATTAACATTTCCCTAACTTCACTGTAAATAGCTTTCCCCCTGTGTACAGAGATTGCGTGCTGCTTTTCCATAACTGCATCACTCCAACAAGTGCCTAATTGTGCTGTGATGAACACGTGTATTCACATCCTTCTCCTTGTTGTTTCCAATGGATGAGCCCACAGCTTAAAGCAGCTATTCTTGTTATCAGTCTCTAAGTGCTTGACTTTGGACTATTAGATTTCATTCTATTTCTATTACTCCTGGGCTTAAGGTCATCCAATTTATCTTGTGTATTTATACTGAGGGCCTTATAAATATGCAGATTGATAGACTGAATATCTTTTAACCATCATACTTTTGGATTATGGGATAGTCTTGTTGAATCCCAGCCCCTCCATCTAAGGCAGAGTTGTAGCAGAGTTAAGATCAGACGTGTTTTTCCTCCCCTGTTTCAGAAATGTCTGGCAGAGGATAAAAAACAACAGGTGAGGGGTTTTTTTTGTTCTGAAGCAACAGTTCTCCTGCTCCCAACCTGAATATAATCAGACAGAACAAATTCATGAAGGGCTATGGAGGCTACTGGATAAGGGCAGAACGACAATACAATCTCAGTGGACAATGCATATTTCATAACTAGGACCAGAAGACTTCACATCTTGAGGAAATCCCCAGATCTGCATCTAGCCCTCATGATAATGTGCCTTCTATGGAGTAAAGTTAAAGAAATCAGTTAAAGAAATCTACCCCTCTCCTACTTCACCATTTTGCCTGTCAGGCAGGGCTCAGACAAAGCATTTACACTCTATCCTGAGGTGTCACAGTGACACCAGGACAGGATGGTTTTCCTACATGATCAGTGACAACTGCCTTGGGGAAAAAGGGGACAGCTGGAGATATAAACTCCTCTGGAGTGGAGACATTATACCCCAGAGGTGCTCAAAGTATGGATCAGACCTGAGTTTGCCACCAGGAGAACACAGAATCACTGAATGGTTTTGTCTGGAAGGGACCTTTAAGATCATCCAGTCCCAACCCCTCTGCCATGGGCAGGGACACCTTCCACTCAGTGATGAGGCACTGACCCAAGGTGCCCAGAGAAGCTGTGGCTGCCCCTTCCTGGCAGTGTTGAAGGCCAGGTTGGCTGGGGCTTGGAGCACACAGGTGTGGTGGGAGGTGTCCCTGCTCATGGCAGGGGGTTAGGAACTGGATGATCTGGATGAACTGGATGAACATTCCCAGAGTGATGAGGGAGCTGGCAAAACAACTTGCCAACCTGCTTTCAATCATTTTCTGGAGAAGTTTGGGAATAAATGGCCTTACATTGAAGCAGAGGAGATTCAGATTGGACATTAGGAAAAATTTCTTCCCTGTGAGGGTGATTGGGTATTGGAATAGGTTGTCCAGGGAGGTGGTGGAGTCACCATCCCTGGAGGTGTTCAAGATGTGTTTGGATGTCACACTGGATGATGTGGGCTAGTGGTGATGGAAGTAGGCAGTTGGACTGGATGATTTTTAAGGTCTCTTCCAACTTCAATGATTCTATGATTCTATGATCTTTAAGGTCCTTCCCAACCCAAACCAGTCAGGAATTCTATGATTCTATTATTTGGGCCTAAGGGACTTGGTTGTTTGTTGGAAGCAGGAGAGGCTTTAAGCAACAACGCTCATGAGTTCAGCCTCCACCTGATCAGCCAGTGGTGATATATTGATGTTTGCAATGGATGTTGGACATGTGGCTGGGGTTCTGGCCTGCCCTTTGGGTGGAGCCTTGATTACCTGTCAAACCACTGCTTTTGACAAGTTATCAGTTAGCGTCAGGGAGATGTTCAGCAGGTTCCCACCCTGCCTGTGACCCCGTGAGGTTACATGTGAAGTAGCAACGGACTCAAGATAAGGCCCTGTTACTTTTTTCCAGTCTTTTCTTACAAGAAAAGATATTAATATATTATGAAATTTTGACTTATTCCACTTTTTGCTGAGTTCTTTCCAACCACAAGATTTGCCTCAGTTCTCTTTGTTTTTGGTTTCTTCCCATCCAGCTTCTTATTTTCCCCTTTTTCTCATTTTTTCTTTTTTTTTCTCTTTTTTTTTCTTTTAACTTGAACTATCACTCTTTCTTGCTCCTCTCTCATTTCCTCTCCCAAACAGAAGGGTAATTTAAATTGCTACTGGTCACAGATGCAAGAGCACGCTCCAAAGACACTCTCTTTTATTAGGTTCATCCAGAGGTCAAAGAGGTTGGCTGCGGGACAAAACAGAGCAAAAAACCTACCCGAGCCCTACTGTGTCATTGTCATCCCACTTGGCTGTGAGCAGGGTGGGACAGGAGATGTGGAGGAATTCTTCTCCACAGCTGCCCTTGCAAAGACTCGGGATAAAGAGGCACCTACGAGCCTTGGCTTGGGCCACCACACTTTTGGGGTGGCCCCGGAGGGAGAGGTTGGTGACCAGGCTGGTGAGGGAATGGGGAGGCCAGCCAAGGAGGGTGGAAGGGGGGGATGTGGAGGAGATGCCAGCCAGCTGTCTCACATGTGCTCAGGGGTTTCAGTTGTGTCAGTGGGACACAGGGAGGTAGTCCAACTGCCAGCTGCTCATGGTGTGGGACTGCATGGTGTGCCAGCTGGTGGGGTGGGAGAAGGGGGAAAACAGGACAGAGAGAGAGGTGAGATGGAGGAGATGGGTGCCAAGGTGCTCTCTGGTCCCCAGGGTGGGATGGTGGTGGGGAAACTCCTTGGAGTTAGACTCTGACAGTCAGATGTATGTGTAGATCCAAGCAATTCCCCTGCCTGTTCCTATCAAAGGCAGCCCTGCCTGCCCCACAGGGTTATGAGCCATAGGTCAAAGAATGTGACATCCCCAGTTTCCATCAGTTACCTATGGTTTGAGTCATAGAATGATTTGGGTTGGAAAGAACCTTAAAGATCATCTAATTCCAACCCCCGTGCCATAGGCAGGGACAGCTTCTGCTAGACCAGGTTGCTTGAAGACACATCCAACCTGACCTAGGTCAGCAGCACAATCAGCTCCAGGAGGAGCCTGGTACCCTGACTGAGGAGTACAAAGCACAGAGAGCATCTGGCCAAAGGCAACAGCTAATGCAAGGCTTGCAGTGTCTCACCCAAAAGAAACACTCATGAAATGCAAATACCCTGTCACAAAGTGACATCAGGAAGTGAAGGTGAGGGTGGTCACCTATCTGAGCAGCTTCATGATACCAAGGAAAGATGGCAACAGAGTTGGTGGGAGCATCCCCACCACTCACTATTAGTGAGTGCAAGGGCATCAAATATACATGAGGAAGAACATCCCGCTCAGATCTGATCTCAGTGCTAACTTATGAGAGCAGGAGATCTTGCAGAGCATCACGTGGGAAATGAATACCCTTGGGAACAGATGTTTACAGAAGATCTTGGGCTTTCAGTGGAAATATACCATCACCAGAGAAAAATGGAAAAGACATTCCCCAGCAATCTCTCTTCAGTCTGGAAGACTTCCCCAGTGAGGCCATCAGATAAAATCTGATCATGGTGAGGAAGTGTTAGTGTCCAAAGGGAACCCCAGGGAGAGCAGAGGAGGCTGGAGCAAAGGAACCACAGAGCAATAATATTAGAAGTCAGGAAGAATCAGAAGCAACAGAAATGAGTCAGAAGCAAAATGATGATACACCAGTGTTAGCATACAGGGAGTGAAAGAATAAAGGTCATAACTAGGCCCATTGTAAATAGGAGGTTATTTGCTTCTAAATCTCATGGTGAGACCCTCAGGTTGCTCTATAAAACTGAAAGAAGCCCATGAATGTTGTCTGATCACTGTGCTTGTCATGCTGTCACCTCTTAAATTCAGAAAACATCCTAAGCCACCCACCCAGGCTGTGACATTGCCCCCACAATTCAGTGACACTTTCTCTTTCAGTATGTCCAGGAAAAGCAGAGCACCATGATGCTCCTCAGGTGCTCCTCACAGAGGGGCCTCAACTCAGCTCCTGGTTCTTTCCATTAAATCAGAAAAACCTACCCTCAGTAGATAAATCCCAACCACCTTCAATATCATCAAATCAATTCCTCCATCTCCAGATGACTCCAAAGTAAGTGTTGGCCACCTTGCCCCAGCTAGCCTTGAACAGTTCACCCATCAGACCTTCCCTTGAAGAGACTCTCCTACAAGCCAGCAGTACCTGGTTATGAAATGCTTGCCTTCATAATCACATTTTCCTTAGCTCAGCTTCATCCCATTACTCTGTGTTATCAACCCTAATATCACCCTGATCTCTTTGTGTTCCACAGCTTCCTCATTTACAAAATAAATAAAGCTAGCTTGCTTTCACCAAGTTATCTATGGCAAGAATCTATGAAAGGTGGTGAAACAGGACTCAAAGACTCAGGACCTATTGAGACCTCCTGTGTTTGTGTAGCACCAAGATATTTGTGCTTGATAAGATTGCCAGACAAGCAATAAATGATAATATCTCTCTTTTGGAAGCAAAATATTTATCAGAACTGGATGAAGTTAATTTCCATTTAAAATAAAATGGAATTAGCAGTTCAAATAATACTAACAATTTTAAAAGGCTCATACAATTACTGAAAACTTTCTCTCTGCTTTTCTAGATGAAGTTCTGCTTGGAATTTTCCAGTTAAAAAGAAATATGAAATTATGCTGCTGTCCCCACTCTTCAAAAATTAACAGCATGAATTCCAGAATATTTTATTATTATTTTTTTTTAATTTGTTATTGCTCCTTCACTGCATTCTCATTCTACCCCAAATCTTTTGTTAGCCTGAATATAAATTTATTTTCTACAGGATCTTTCGCACGAAGCCATGATGCCCAGGTTTGGCGATCTACCTCCAACTGGTGGTGACAAAAAGTGAGCTAGTCCCATCAGGACCCAGCTTTGCATATATAATGAAGGCTGGATTTCATCAAGCACCAAAATTAGTGATGTAGAGTGAGGCACGTGCAAACCTGAATAAGAGCCTCTGCACTGAGGTGTCACGGACCTTGGATAATCCATTTGGAAAACAAACTTGGATGGTTTTGCTTAATTGTCCTGCAAATTGACAAGGTCTATGTGATTCAGGGGAGGAGAGAAGAGTGGTTTTCAAGAGGAAGAAGAGTGAAAATAACCTGCAACAGAGACTGCAAAGAAAAATGCAAAAAAACCTTCAGTAGGCAGCAATAATGTCAAATCATCAAAGGATGTATGTGGGTAAAGTGTCCATGCTGCTGAACCCAGGGTGGGAATTAAAGTCAAGCAGAGCACCACATTTTCTGTAGAGACAACCTGAGGTGTTGTCGGAGGGGTTGTCAGAATCTTGGTCCTGCAAAAAGCATGCAGTAAACCTTTTTCTTGCTTGAGAGAAATCAAGTGACACAGAGGTGTCAGACCCTGGTGATGGGGGAGTGATGGTGTAATGGGAACATATCCTAAGGTGGAAGCACTCTGGGTGCTCTATGTAAGGTCAAACCTCAACGTATGTGTCTGGGAAAAATGATGCTGTTGACCTCCAGACAATTATTTTTGCCATTATTGCAATTTTTTTTCTTCAAGAAAGGTTCCTCCTTCCTCAGTTCACTATTGTGGTGCACAGGGTATAGGAGTCCCAAAGGCAAGAGAAAAGAAAGGAAAAAAAATCAAACTTAAAGCAGCAATGTCCCAGATACTCCAAGGTGAAGTGTGTGTATTAGTAAGCCCGGAATTGCAACCACGAGGTTTCCAATCTGTAAGCCCTTCACAACCTTTCAGAAATGATGCTGTGGAGAAACTGGGATTCACCCCGCTAAATGTATCTGCTCCTGATGACATTTCCAACACTGCTGAGCAGCAATGTCCCAGATGTGCCTCATCACAGCTGCACTGAGTAAGGACAGTGACTGATGGATAATGGCATCCCAGAGCTGCTCATCCTGGCTGCCAGGAGGGAGGACATGGGGTTTGAGAGAAGAAAGCTGTGTCCTGTCAATGGCCTCCAGGTGGCCTTTGCTCTGCATCAGGGTGCAGGGCAGCTCAGCAGAGTTGGGCTGAGGAGTCACTGCTGGGACACATCTTGGGTGGATGACTGTGTGCTTGACGTGTTAAAGAGGTCAAGTGAGGGAAGAAGGAGGAAGGTTAAAGGGAGGAACTTCTAGGAAATGTTCACATAGTCCATCATGCTGCTTTCTAGTCCAAAGGTGAAAGAACAGATACAGAAGGATCTTTTCATAGAATCCCAGACTCGTTTGGGTGGGAAGAGACCTTAAAGCCCGTCCAGTGCCACCCCCTGCCATGGGCAGGGACACCTCCCACCACACCAGGTGGCTCCAAGACACATCCAACCTGGCCTTCAACACTGCCAGGCAGGGGCAGCCACAGCTTCTCTGGGCACCCTGGGCCAGGCTCTCACCATCCTCACAGCAAAGAATTTCTTCCTAATATCTAATCTAAATCTCCCCTCTTGCAGTTTGAAACTGTTTCCCCTTGTCCTATCTATTTGTACCTTCTTATCCTAGGGGTTTCTTATTTTTTTAATCTATTTTTTTCCACTGTTGATTTTCCATAGTGCAGGCACAGAGGAGGCAGAAGCATTGCTTTCAAGACTAATTGTCCAGGTCCTTCTCCCCTTGCTTGGCCTGTCTTCCCCCACTTCTGTGGAAAAGGAACAAAAATGATCACAGAAACATCAATCTGTCTCCCTGTTCCCTTGCTGTACAGCAGCAACAACACAAAGCCCCTGATGCAGAAAAGGATTTAGCCAGCAATCTGCCTCCTTCTATTCCCAAGTACTTATCCTGCCTCTCCAGAAGATGAAAATTATTTCCACTTTGGAGAAGAGGCCACTGCTCCACATAAAAGGTAATTTGCTCCCTCAAAGATTTTGGCAGAGCCAGGAAGAGCCGAGGCAATTATGCCTCCCACTCCACCTCTGTTTTGTTTTATTTGAACATCCTTCTTTCAGCCTGTCAACTTTTTTTCTGCTTGGTTGGATTAGGCCAGTACTAGTCTGGGTGACAGCCAGTGCAACCTATAATTTCCTTACCCAGCATTCACCCACCATCCATCCCCTGATTTGTTCCTTGGCTGAGAAAAGTGGGGTCAGTGTTGGATGCTGAAAGGATTTGGCTTTAAGGGTGATTTTGGAAGCTGAGCTAGATCTTGCACAAAAAAATGAATACAGGGAGATAATTCCAGGCATTGTTATCAGTGTTATGGAGACCAACAAGGGAGTCTGAATAGAAGGAGAACAGTCAGTGTGCAAGGGCAGAGAGAGGACTGGGATTTCTCTTCTCTGTCACCACTGGGGGTGGTGTGCTTGTCAGCAGCACAAACCAGCTCTTCCACACATCCACTCCTCCATCACATGCCAGTAGAAAGTGGACAGCTGAATCACAGAATCCCAAAATCCCAGAATCCTAGGGGTTGGAAGGGACCTCGAAAGCTCATCCAGTGCAACCCCCCTGCCAGAGCAGGGTCACCTAGAGTCCATCACACAGGAACGCATCCGGGTGGGTTTTGAATGTCTCCAGCGAAGGACATTCAGCGAAGGTGGAGAACCATAGAAGGTCATAGTAGGGGGACCTGAGACAACTCATTGTGTTCTTTGTTACCCAAGTGGATGCAGGAAAACTTTCAGTTCCTCTAGACAAAAGACAGTGGTGAACTGTTCTCATATTAAACATTCCTTCTTGGGACAAACTGTACTTTGGATGTGGAACAAAACATTGGTCTCCAATGGCATTGATATCTCCCTTGTTACTCCAAGTTCAGGTGCTGACAGTATGCCCCGAACACAATCAGTGAGTAAAATTCCCCTTGACAGGGTTGTGCTGTCTGATGTGCAGCCCAGCTTCTTAATCTCACTCTGCTCCTTGTTGCCTCAGCTGCAGCCAAGTCATCTGGCCAGTTTTCCCACTTCTTGTCCTTTTGATTCAGTCTTGCTTTCACAACCACTCTCCCATCTGATATCTGTTGGCTCCATCTAATGAAGTTCCAGGCTGTCTTTAGTAAGAGACATTGCCATAAATCTAAACATAGGCTTATATAAATATTTACACCTACAGGTGCATCTGCATGGGTGTAGAGATGACTCCACAGATAAATTCACTCACCCTGGTGATCCAAAGTGGTGGTGTTATCTCCTGACTCCCTAGTTTCTCTCCCCCTGACAGCATTGCCTCCCATTACTTCTCATTCTAACGTATGGCTCATTCTACCTTTGCCTCTGCATGATGCCACTCAAACCTGGTTAGAACTGTATCCAAGGAAAATACTTCTTTTTCATATGATCTCTTCTTTCAAACTCATTACATTTCATATTTGTGGATGATATGAGCTACTCCTTATTTATCCAAGAGCATGCATTCTCTTCACAGACACTCCCTTCCTCAACTGCTAATTTAAACAAGACCTACGTGGCCATCACGTCTAGCACTCTAAGATCTGCTAACAATTTCTCTGTGTTTTTCCATCCAGATCCTTCATGGTCGCTGAGGACACCTGTTAATTTCATCAAGGGATGTTTGTCTGGCTGACAATGTTCATCCTCCTAAAACGCCAGCTTGAGGACACTCTTTTGAAAGTTCAGGCTGTTTATCTTTCAAGGGAACAACTTTTCAGAGCAAGCTATGAGAGGTGATCCAAACTTGGGTCTGGTATGAATTTAGTAAGGCAGGACGCCTCTGTTTGGGCCATATGAAATTCAAGATCTGCTCAGTCGTGAACTTGCGGTTGTTTGTCATCCAGAAGTGGATTTAAGCCTAGACTGCTTGGTCACCTCAGAATGATAGGTGATCACATCACTGCTCTTTTGATCTGATCCTCGCTCAAGAGCTCTGCGCATGGGAACAGCAGCTTATAAATCAACAACAAACAGGGATAATGAGAGGCACACACTTTGTCATTCCTCTCTAAATCCACTCTCCTTATTAAGCATGGAAAAGTTCTTGGACTTCTCGCAACACATGAGGGAAGCTCCGTGGAGACTCTTGGATTTGTACTGAAAGAGCAAGAAGGGGAAAGTCCTGAAGTTTTGGAATTTTTCTGCATGCTATTAATAATAATAATTCATAAATCAACAACGGCCGAAGGGTCACACAGAAAGAGTCTGCTGCCTGGCTATATAAGAGACTCCTGTGTGGGTGTGAGAACCTCTTGAAATGGCAAAGGACTCTGGAAACAATGAAGAAGAAATGAATTACAATTTTTTGGCAGAAACAAAACATCAGTTCCATCCCCCCCTTCTCTCTCTCTTTTTTCTTTTTTTTTTCCAACAGAAATAGACACTTGAAAAAAATAAAACCAACAACATTTTTCTTTTGACTCCAAAAATAAAGTATTTGAAAATCCAGAACTTGCTTTTTTTATTATTTTTTTTTCTCCCCCAACCCCTCCTTATATTTGAACATCAGAGTTCTGGCTGTTCTTGTCAAAAAAATGTCCTGCTTTGTCCAAGCACACTCCTATTAAAATGCAGACAGAAGACCAGATGACTCTAGGGATTGGTAATGGGATATACAGCCTTTCACCTCAGCATCATCACTCCAGCTAGCCCAGCTCAGTAGTGGCTACACACAGCTACTGGTCACTGGTGGCCAGTTGGTGGAGTGGTCCCCGTATTTGGCACATAGAAGGATTCCCCTGGAAAGACCTTGGATGTGAAGATCTGCCTGCAAGAAAGTGGGCAGCTTCACTCCTGCTGTGCCCTGCAGAAGCATTCGTGGATCATTCATTCTCCCAGTGGTTTGGCCCCACATCTGAAAACTGAGACTATTTCCTTCCCCCATTGATTTCCTTGCTGTGAGTAGCTGGAGGACAAGCAGCAGGGTAGAACTTCTCTTACTGGGCTTGTACAGTTCTTTCTACAATCATACAGCAGTTGAATAACAAGGTTCAGAGGTTCTTCAATAGTCAGATAGTTCATCCTATAAAATCAGTGGAGATCAATTCCCACCAGCAATGCAGACTCTGCAAGCTGGTCCTGCCAGGATATAGAATCACAGAATGGTTTGGGTTGGAAGGGACTTTAAAGATCATCCAGTCTCAACACCCTGCCATGGGCAGGGACACCTCTCACCACACCAGGTTGCTCCAAGCCCCAGCCAACCCAGCCTTGAACACTGCCAGGGAGGGGCAGCCACAGCTTCTCTGGGCACCCTGGGCCAGGCTCTCACCACTGCCACTGCCCTTCCTTTGGAATCCTTTACACCTTGACTAGCTTGAATCTTCCTCATTTGAATTTAGGTTCATCCAACGGGACCTTGTCTCTGTGAATGCCTCTAGAGCTCACTTCTGCAATAAACCTTTCCTACACTTGTCTGCATTATTCAGCAGCGCTGTTTGGTAGTGAATAACTGACTTGTTCAGAGGACAGTCTGTGGTACTGAATGAGGATAGAAAGCCCAGCCATCGAGGGGTTGTGGAAGTACCAGTGAAGTTTATTCTCAAGCAAGGCATCCTTTCTCCTTTCAAAAGTGTAAAGTAGCAACTTAGCCAGCGCCTGGTTCCTGCAGACTGAGTCTCACCCTTGGCTGTTAATATTAGCAGGCAGCACTCTGGATAAAGTTGTCCTCAGTAGCCACCAAGAGCTTCATAAATGTGCACCCCCATTTCTTCTGCAGAGCTATCCACCAAAAACATGGACCATTTTACACTGTCAGTCACTTGGATGCTGGCCCATATCAACAGATAACCCTCCTGCTACCAGGGTAACGCCACTCCTGCATGAGTCCAGGTCCTAAAGAACCCTTTTTTTCTATTCTTTTTTAGAAGCAGGAGAAAGGAATGTGACATTCAAATAAAACTACGAGGGAGGGGAATTTTCAGATAGATGAAGTGTAAGGGATTAAACAAGTCAAGAATTCTTGCTGGGGCTCAACAGTCTTGCAAGCGATGGTGAGGACCCTCTGAGGGCCAAGTTCAGCTGAGGTGCCGACTGCACGTGCAAGACCCCATTTTTTGGTGGGTGAAAAAGGAACTTGTTTCTTCTGAGGACAGTTGAGTGATAGCAAATTACACTGCTTTCATGCCAAACCCAAATCACACTCTGCCAGTGGTTCAACAGTGACTTTAAAGGAAGATTGCAACCTAAAAGGCATTCCTTGGTGGGCTCCTGCCCACTCCTGCTGCACCTCTATTTATAGAAGCTGAAGCCATGGTGTCAGAATTGACATGTCTATGTCTCACTTTCATCAGAAAAGCACAAACACATGCTGGGAGAAAGGGATTGCTCAGCTACAGCATATGAGGCCTCATAAGAAATATTTTGTGTTGCACTTGCGTGTCTATAGTGGCTTTATTTTTCTCTTATTAGGGATATAATCTGAGTTTACTTCCATTTGATTGCTTAGCCCCACAGAGGACATGGTAGGAGATCTCCTTCCTCTCCCTAAGGTGGAAGGACAGTTTCAAGACACTTGTACAGACTCCTGATGTCCTCAGGCACTCAAACGTTCCAATTTCATAGAACCACAGTATCACACAATGGGTTGGATTGGAAGGGAACTTAAAGATCACCTAGTTCCCAATCCCCTGCCATGTGCAGGGACACTTTTCACTACAGCAGGTTGCTCCAACCTGGCCTTCAACACTGCCAGGGAGGGGCAGCCACAGCTTCTCTGGGCACCTTGGGCCAGGCTCTCACCACCCTCACACCAAACAATTTCTTCTTCACATCCAATCTCCATCTCCCCTCATTTAGTTTAAAACCATCAGCCCTTGTCCTGTCACTCCATGCCCTTGTCAAAAGTCCCTCTCCATCTTTCCTGGAGCCCCTTCAGGTATTGGAAGTTACTCTAAGGTCTCCCTGTATGCTTCTCTTCTCCAGGCTGAACACCCCCAACTCTCTCAGCCTGTCCCCAGAGCAGAGCTGCTCCAGCCCTTGGAGCATCTCCGTGGCCTCCTCTGGACTCTCTCCAACAGCTCTGTGTCCTTCTGATGGTGGGGACTCCAGAACTTGTTTAGCTGCACTGAAGTTGATTTAGCTGCAGAGGCACAGGTGCCCAGAGCCATCTGAGATACCTTCCTGGAGCTGGCAGCATGGCATTAGACCTATGGGAGCAGGATTCTGAGTGGGATGCCTGTGCTCAGGCAACTGAATTCAACCTATTTATTTTGTATGCTCACAATGTTGGTGCTCAATCCCAGCTGATTTTGTACTAGTGAGTCATAATATAAGTTTATAAATAGAATTGGGAGCAGGAGGTAAAAGGTTCAGGTGGCATCTGAGCACCAGCCTCCCAGCTCAGGACTGTGATTCCCTGGTGGCATCTCCCTGAACATGGACTGGAGCAGAAGGGGACATGGATTGAAGTGGAGGTTCAGTCTGTTGAAACGGTGGCTGCTCTGGTAAATCGCAATAGTGGAAACCAGTCAAAGCTGTGTATCCAAAACTAATGCACGTATGAATGTGATTTAAGTAGGTAGATGGGAATTTTATGAACTGTTTCTTTAGGGGTCCAAAGTCTGTCTTAAATGAAATATATGTGTCTAAGTCCTTTTGTGAGCCTGGACCTCTCTGGTCCTTTTCTGCTTCTGTAATCTGAGGATCAGCACACTTGCCTGCCTTAGAGGATGTGGTAAAGATAAATATATTAAAGACAGTGGGGTGCTTGATATTGTAACGATTGAGGCCAGATATCTGTAGCAGAAGCAGAAGTAAAAAAGAAATAAGATAATAATGGACGAGGAACCTTGCCAACGTGTGTCTTGGCAGGCAGCTCTGCAGTAACCTATCATTTAGGATGGCGGGGTTCCCCTCACCTTCTAAAATCTAGTGGCACTGGGGGATTTGTGAATGTGAAACAAGCTCTCTCCAGTTCTCCGGCTCTTTTATATTTCCTCATGCTGCTCTTGAGTTGTTCTTAGGCATGCTTCCCGATGGCTTGGAAATCTCCGGGCACGCATTGAAGCTTCTATATTTGCTCTCAGCCTCTGCCAAGATTAGCATTACCACTCTATGGAAAAATATCCGTCAACCGGATATAAAAGAATGGTGCGAGGAAGTAGAGCTATGTCAAGGCAGCACAAATATAGCTTATACATTGTAGGGGGAAGCTGGCATATTTTATTTTTCCATCTGGCACTCTTTTTTCAGATTATGGTAGCTACAGCGTAACACTCAGGATCCTTCTAAGACTCCTGATTTTTGGTTCAAATTATTTCCACGGGCTGCTTGTGACAGGGATGGGCCAACTTCTAAAAGATCCATGGTTTGTGCTCACTCTATATAAACATCTAGGGGTTCAGACACTTATCTGTTCTTCTCCACCTGATCCAAGCTCCTAGGACTATAGCCTGAGTGGGCAGGGAAGGTTATTTTGCTCCTGCTGACATAGGACCTGATCCTGTGAAGTGCTGAGCACTGGAGCAACTCTGTGCATTGGATGGAGCTGAAGGAGCAGAGAATATTTCATCAAATGCCTTTAGTCATAGAATCACAGAAGATTTTGGGTTGGAAGGGACCATAAAGGCCACCTAGTTCCCAACCTCCTGCCATGGACAGGGACACCTCCCACCAGACCAGGGTGCTCCAAGCCCCAGCCAACCTGGCCTTCAACACTGCCAGGCAGGGGCAGCCACAGCTTCTCTGGGCACCCTGGGCCAGGCTCTCACCACCCTCACACCAAACAATTTCTCTCTCACTTCCCATCTCCATCTCCCCTCTGTCAGTTTGAACCCATTCTCCCTCATCCCATCATGTCATGCCCTTGTCAAAAGTCCCTCTCCAGCTTTCCTGGAGCCCCTTCAGGTATTGGAAGGTGCTCTATGGTCTCCCCAGAGCCATATGGGAACCTGAATGAGTGTGACTTGCATTCCAAGAAACAGGAAAAAGGTTTTAAGGGTTTAAGGAGGAATTAGTTAAAGCAGGAGATTAAAACACATTCCTCTGCTCTGGCCCCTCTGAAAGAAGCTTCAATTCCCTTAGAGTCAGCAGGACAAGTTAGCGAGCAGTGACGTGTAAAAGTTACCATGAGATACCCAAGGTTAGGTGGTTTGAGTCTACCTGCAAGCCATGTTGGTTTGACACACATATCAAGGGGACAAAGGCATAATCTGCCCCAGTTTAGGCTCTCCCAAAGCTCACTGGGACTCTAGGTTCATTATGGCGTGTCTCTGCAGTGGGTCAGCCCTACTGCAATCACTGTCTTCACTCGGTGCAAAGTGCAAAGGAGATCACCTCCACCCCCATCATATCTTTTTTTAGCCTTTCCTCTGAACTTGGCCCTTATTCTCACCCAGAATAGTGTGGTAAATACACATGGCTTCTCATAGTCTGGACAGTTAACTTTGACACCTAATTGATTCCTGCTGTGAGTCATGGAGAGTCAGATACTTCCAGGAGGTGAACTGGAGATAGGAGATTAAGATTTCTGGTAGAAAAAATTGTCCTATCTCTGCTGACAATATAGGCAGCCTTATGTAAGTACATCCCTGACACAGTGACCTTGGTCCAGGGACCTTGGTCCAGGATATTGCTCCAAATCCCCTCTTGACTCTGTGGAAACCATATGCCTTGGTAGGAGACCTCTCTGAGCCCATTGTAGAAGGATTTCTTTCTATTTCTGCAGTCATCAGAAGAAAAGGATGAATAGAGCACAGACTCTTATTTTCTCCAACGCCCTCAACCCCATTGCCTTCCTTCTGCAATGATAGAAGCAATGAGTTGCATGTTTGAAGTTTTTGCTTTGTTTTCCCCTGACTCCAAGTCCAAAGTTATAAATCCAGCATCTTTGAAAGTTCCTTGGGGATTTCTTCATCTAATTTTTTATCTAGTGCAGTTCCCAATTGAAGCTGTCACTCAATTGCCTCCAAGGATTTGTTTTACACTGAAATTTGATGAAGAATTGGGATTAAGCCAAACAACAACAACAAAAAAACCACGATGAGATTTAGCACCACTGCCTTTGCCTGAGAATTGGCCATTTTGGGAAAGTGAAGGCATTATTATTATGGCATTGGTAGGATGTGATTGGGATTCCTCTGTTCTTGGTGCTGTACAAACACATTGAACAAGCTATAGAGCACTCACAGCACTGATTTAAGGCACAGAAACTGGTGTTAAGTTTCAGATTAGCCAACCTGGCTACTGACTTCTTGGATAGCTTCTGTGGTCTTGTTTTTTCTTGCAAAGTGACAGCAAAACGGCTGCAAGTTTTAGAGCTGCTTGTGTATCTATGTGTAACACTTAGTCCCTTCTGTATGCTCACCCACTTTAAATTAGTATAACCAAGAGAAGGGAAAAGGAAGCAAAACCAATGAGAATTAAAAGTGACTGCCAAACCCCAGTTTCTTAGACACAGAAGTTCTGGAGGTTCCTGCTCTCCTGAGGACTATGTCCTCCATAAGGACACACAACCTGTGGTGAGACATCAGATAAGCCAGAAATGGCCTGGGGGATTGTATGTTTGAACTCTGAATGAAGACAGGCTTGGCTCTGATGGTAACTTCATGAAAAGCACAGCAAGGAGGTGAACTGAGGATCTGGGAGAAGAAGGAGCATCTAGGTAGACTTGCTGTTTCATCCTCCTTGGAAGAGGGAAAGGAATAGTCCCATATGCTGAGCCAATCCATCTAACCCTGAGCACTGACCCAGGGCTGCTGTACAGAAGCACTCTCCTGAAAACCTGGCCCGGCTACTAAGTAAGCTATTTTCTTTCTTTCTGGGAGAACCTTAATGGGCCAAGATGTTCCAGATGGCAGGCAGCCACCTGCCACCAGGATTAAGAGTCAACACAGAAGGCAAAGCCTTGGGAAGAGCTCTCTGTGATTGTTCCTGCACGCACGGAAGCAAACAGGCTCAGAGCAGTGTTCCGTGTAGCTAAATCTTCACCTTATTACCTTACTGGGAATTCAGATAGTATTACCCAGAATCCTCTTTGCTGCAGCTCTGCCTTGAAAAACAATCTGTTTTGGAGCTCAGCGTACCCTAAAGTGACTGTATTATTAGGATTTAACTTTGAACTGCAACATTTGGAATCCATTATTCAATCATTAATTTCCTCTGGTTTTCCCCCAGCTTTAATGCTTCATGCTGGATCCCTGGGCTCTGTGGTCCAAGCAACACTTCAGTACAACAGTTTGTACTTCAGCAAATGCCGTGCTCCATCATTCTTTCCTACTACAGAAGCCTGTGTTTGTTTTAACCACTGATCCAACAGTGTGCCCTGGCTTGAAAGTGCAAGAACAAGACACGATCCTCCTACCCCAGGCTGGCCTCTGCCATTGCTCACTCTGGCTGTGCATGGTCAGAAAACTCAGGCATTTCTAAAAAAGATACTACCAGAACAGCAGAGAGGGGTGCTGCAGCTCTTAAAAGTTTTTTTCCCTTCAGAAATAGAGAGCTGATTGATTTCTAGTGTTTCTTGATTACCCATCAACGTGAAACTCGACCTGGGGTCTGAGAATCAAGTTGTGGTCACATCCCACAGGCTGTGGTGGTCATCAAGATAAGGTGCTCAGAGTTTTTATCTCTCAGTTTCGGAGACCTGAGGTTCTTCTAAACTCCAAAACTTTAAGGAGAATAAAAACGTGCTTTCCCCATAAAGTAAGCAGTTGGAACCTACAGCTGTCAAGGGAACAATATTGTATAAGAAGGTGACATTTTAACGTAGTGGTTTTAAGAACATGACTCTCTCCAGGCCTAGGGTATTCAACCAATCCAAACTTGGTATCAACCCGTATTCTAGGAGTGGCTGCACTAAAGGCAGTAAGCTGGAACCTCAGCTAGTGAGAACTGATGTAGATTCACTGAAAGCCATTATTATGGTGTTGTACAAAATCTGAAAATAGATAGGGGTTATAGCCATTCATACCCACAGAGGGTCTGACACAACAAAGCCACTTCTGGATTGTGTGTGCTCAGTCTAGGCTCAGAGAGCAAAATTTAGCCCTAAGAAAATCTGACACAGAGGTATTAACTCCTAATGGCCCATTACAGAGGTGATATATGCACAAATGCTGCTCTTAAAGGACATAGCTTATGGAAAAGAGGGAAGGAGGACAAAAGGTAACCAAGGTCTTGGAGCCAGCTGAACGGGATTTTCTGGAAAGCACACTTCATGCAACAAATCCACATCAATGGCATGGTGAATATGAAGACAGAATGCAGAAGATAAAGCACTTCCCGGGTGAAACAAAGAGAAGAGGAGAGGGATACAGAGAAAATACAACCACCTCTCTATAGCTATTAAACCAGAATTGCAGACCACAAAGTACCATAAAAACTTCAGTGTTACGTAGGGCCTGAGATCTTGGATTAAATCTCATCCAAAGTCTGTTGAGACATTGAACCACTTTCTTCCATATTTAAGTTCCAAAGATTTTGACATCGCGGCCCTTGGAAGTTTAACTGGGATTCAAGTCTCAGCTTGGTCTGATTTTTATGAGGCACTGACAGCTTGTGCATTTCAAGGAAGAGAAAGAAAATGCATCATGGTTTTACTGTCAAAATGGGAGTGTGGGATGCAGGTGAGTCGAGTTGTCTTCTTGGCTCTGCTACAGCGTTGCTGCAAAGCCTTTGACTGGTTTTCCTCTTGCAGAAGATCTGTGGAAGAAGGTTATTATGTCTTCATTTAACTCAATGCTGCAAAAGAGGGTGGCAAGGGTTTTGTTAATTTTTCTCCTCTTTGCTGATCTATGACTGGGGTGTTAGGATATTTGGACTGCAAAATCTTGGAGATTTTCTAGATGGTGGGATGAATGGAGAGAAGTCCTATGGAATTATGAGTCCTGGGCTGTGTCCCTGAGCTCTTTCAGGATCTGCCCTCTCCCTGAGTATTTATCACATGAACAATAACTGCCTTGCCTGGAGTGCCTGAGGAAAGCAACAATTGTCCACACTAAACATTTCATAATAACACGATGAAACATCTCTCCAGGCAAAGTTAAAATGATCAGAAGCAGAAGCTATGTTTTGCTGCTCAGGCAAATGGTGTAGGTGCAACACAACTGAATGTCAAAGCTTTAGGGCCACTGGAAATTAAGCTTCACATGCACAGAGAAAATATATAGGAGTGGTCATGAAATCAAGGTTTGATATACTACTGTCAGTACGTAAATAGTACAGATGAATTTAAGTCATGTTTAGATTAAAGAAGACTGAGCATAAAAAATATTTTCATTTGAGCTTTACAGTACAATTAAGAACAGTTTAAGCTTTCAATTCTAGTGGCTTTCACTCAGGTCTGTGGTTAACCAAATGCTGAAGATATATTCCTATTAACTTCTACTGGGAATGCCATCTCTGTTTAGATGTAGAATTATACCTTCCTCTAAACAGTCTCCTTATCTTACAATCTGCAAATTGCAGGGTCTCCCACAGAAGGAAATCTTTTATTAAGCATTTTATTTTTCTTTGCTGCAGGCAGGCAGACTAAATAAACTCCAGCTTAGACTTTGCATGGTGTCTCTACATTGGCCATATCCAAGAAACACAGACAATGCTGGTTTGCAAGAATGAAAGAATTTTAATAAAAACAAGCCATTCAAAACCCTTGTCAACTCCTTCTGCTGGATTGTTATAAAGAATTTATTTCATTACTATAAGTGCTGTTGACTTAGTGTTAGTTTCAGCACTTGAATTCTTGGATAGCCTGAATAAAATTATGTTTTCCAAGATAAATATATTATGCAAAGTATGACCTTCATTCTTTCACTGATATGTCTGCTGACTCCAACTGCTTCCTCCTTCAGAGGGTCTTTCTGAGTTCTGATGGGGAGAAGCTTTATTTTGGTTTAACTTGATTAAAGCACTGCAAACAAGGAAGACCATGTGAAAAATAAAAATAGAAAAGCTGAAGCCTGTTTCTTTGGAAGTCAGAGGGAGCAAAATGTCAGCTCTGATGGAGTGGAAGTGGTGAACTACTTCCATGTATGCGAGTGGACAGCCATGTCTCCAAACAGCAAATGTCCCTTCTCATGGGGAAGCTTGCTCCACAGTAATCAGTATCCGCTGTGCTAATCCTTTCAAAATGGAGCAGTTCTGACCTACCAGGGAGGTGACAATTTCAAGGGGATAATATTTTCCCATGAATTAGCAGAGGGCAAGGGCAAGAGATGAGGGGGAGCTGCTATTTCTGCATTCAGGAAAATGAAAGAAAGAATCTGGTCTTCTGATTCTGCTCTGGGTGGGACCAAAAATGACGTTTTGGGTGCCTTCACATCCCTGGAACTGCCTTTCACAACTGGAGTCCTTGGGTGTGCATAATACCAGATATTACAGGACCACACAGATCTGTTGTCTGCCCCACACACTATCACTTAAGGCCAGGAAACAACCTGTTGTCTTACTTCTTCTCCAGGGACAAAACTGTGCCTTATATCAGAGAACAGTCTTGGATTTTTCTTAGAAAAAATACCCTTGTCTGATACAAACCACTGCCTGATTAGCTTGCAATTTCTTTCATCACAGCAATCCAGCCGCCTTCTGCTTTGTACTAAGAACCGCTAAGCAGTCTGGTGGCAGCTTCTGTCATCATATGCAGTCTGTTGCAGGTTCAGGCAAGCTCCAAGAGATTCAGTTTCTCTTAATGAGCCTAAGGCTCAATGAACCTCTAATTTGATATTACTGTTAAATAGAAGAAGACGGAAAGGAGGTGGTGGAAAAGAAGAAATGAGGAGTACTTCTTAGTATGCTGCGTTTAAAAGGAAGAATTCAAGTCCCAGGGTTTCTTAGAGTTTCCAAGAGTGGGTAGTGACCACTTTTGATCCTATTTGTAAAGTTCAAGGAGATGAGAGACATGACTCCAGATGATTTGCCCAAATCCTTATGAGGAGGTCCAGGAGTGGAACATAGTCCATTGGAGCGTGACAGAGTCTTTCCTCCTCCTTGTCTTCACGTCCCTGGTCCTCTGTGACTCACTGCTTCCACCTGCCCACTCCATCCCATTAAATGGCTTTCCCATGAGTACTTACTCTTTCAAAACCAGCTTTCCCAGAAAACAGAGTCAATTCTCTAGATTTTCATCTCTCACTATCTGGAGCTTCTCTCTCAGCTTCTGGAACCTCAGGTTATTAGAGCCAGAACACAGTTTAAGGAAGAAATAGTCGAGTTGGCCTCACAGAAACAACCTTTCTCTGACTTAATTAGTAGACAGAAATTCAAATGAGTGTTGCCTCCTTTGGGTGTTTCCCACGAAGAAGAGAAAGATGAATAGATCTTTTCAGAGGTGATTGTTTCTTAGCCCTGTGTGGTAACTCTGCCCAAAGTGTTTTCCATGTCATCATTTCTGAACTTATAGCATATCCACTGAATGTAAAGGTGGCATTACCCCACTATAAAATGCAGCTGCCTCTAAGCTGGAAAGTTTGCAACCATAACCAAACATCAGTTTAGCACAGGAAGGGAAGGGGATGATTGTATCCAACAGAAGAACTGTGTCCAGTTAAAATTACAGTAAAAATAAGTGTGGGTAGGCAGAATATGAATCAGATTTTGGCCTGGAAACCAGCTTACACCTACTTTTGCTTAAGAAAAGTGAGACTTTGGAGAACTTGGAGAACTGGAAGCGGCCACTGGGATTTTGGTTTAAGTCTTACCAAAAGAAAGACCCTCAAATTAATTCTGGCAAACAAATTTAGTACCAGCAGAGAAGTTTTTATTGCATCACTTACACCACTTTCTGGAAAACTTAATTTGTGCTTAGAGGGTTCCCACCCTAAAATACCACCCATTTGATACTCTTTTGCTTAATTCCTCTGAAATAAGAGCAATAGGTGATGGCTCTAGTAGTTGTTTTTTTCAGATAAAATTTTTCAAGGGGTGGGTTCCTCTCATCCTAGCTTGGAAGCCCTTCTCTCTTCGGATTCCTCACTGTCCTGGTACTGCTCTCTTAGGTTAGATGCAAGGATGATTCAGTGCTTTCATGGCACACTACCTCTTCACATCAGGATGTGAAGAGAGGAAAACATGGTGCAAAAAGGTCACAAAGATAGTCTTCATGTCTTAACACTGAATAGCAATGGAGTTAGCTCTGAAAAAGCATTCAAAAATCTGACAGCTCTGTAGAGAGACCCATTCCTCCATCCCATGAGCAGTGCTAATGACCTCCAATGGAGGATAATGACGGTGTACTTCATGTTGATGTCTCATGCTCCAATGTCTGGCAGATCATTGCCATTGGTGCCTGCCCAAAATGAGTGCTGGGAACACTTATTTCCCATGAATGATGCAGGTCTGGATAGTGTGCTCTTAAAGAAACTGTGCAGTAGGTCACCCATCACCTTCTGTCTGAATATATTCTATTACTTAATAGTGTTGAAATATTTTCTCATCTTTCCATTACACAGTTTAATCTTTCTAACACTGAGTTTAACCTTCTTGGAACATACTACTAAATTCCATCCTGAGAGTGTTTTAAAACTCTGTGTATGACTATTGCTTTGACACATCCAGGGCTCATTTCTGTCTGCGCAATTATTCCTTCTCTGGTGAATCTTGACACATTTCCTGAGCTGGGTGAATTGCGCTGTCTTCAGCAGCCAGACTGTGCCCAAAGTTCTTTGCCACTGTATTCATTCCAAGGAAGAGGTTTTTTTGGGGGAGTGACATGCGGGGCTGACCAAGATACTCAGAAGCGATGAGTTACGAATTCCCAGTTCCCTCCAGTTAAAGAAGTTCATCTCAGACACTCACACATGAAAACTGATGAACCTTTCTACTTAGTTTGGCTCCCCAAAATTGCAACATCTAAATCACTAAAAACTTTTGAAAATATTGACTGAGATTGACACAAAATAGCAAACAACAAGAAACCTTAAAGAATTCTAATCTTAACAGATCAGACTTACTTTATAGCAGGTCTCTGCCTGCTGTAAAGGAGCTTTGTGCCTGCTGGAATTGTCATCGTGTGGATGGGATGTAAAATCAAAGCTGTATCCACCTGTCATTTCAGTCCTATGGCACCTGGATCTCCTCATGAAAACAACAAACAAATGTTGTTATGAACAACACTGTTGTTATGAACAGCACTTTTCTGACACTGAGCCCTCAGCTATTTTCACACCTTTGCTCCACTAAATAGTTCTCAGTTTCCACAGGAATTTGCCCAAGTCCCCACTAAAAAGAACTGGAGAACAGGAGGAAAAAGGCGTTTGTTGTTCACACCCATGACACTAAAGTCCTGCTCTGGTTGCATGAAGCATGGCATGAGTATGTACAAGTAACCAAGCAGACTTGTCTCCACTATAAGGAATGTGGGGCTGGAGACCATTCTGCCTTCAGATATGAAATGATACAGAGAAGAACAATTTATGGAGTTTTTATCACTGTTTCTCTTCACACTTTATAGGTTGATCTTCCCTAGCACAACAGCAGAGATGTCTGGATTAAGACTTACATTTAGAGCTCTTAAAGCCACCAAAGAAGATGCTGGAGGGAATCCCAGGTCCATTGGTTAGCTCTGCCAAAGGGACCAAAGGTCTGGCAATTACATTAACATCTTGGTATGTGAGTTATATTCATGGGTCTTTGGCTTCATGGTTCTCACTAAGCCTTAAGTGTTCTCAGAGACTCACTGGAATCAGGGATGGAAAAGACCTATTACACTAGGTCATTTGGTCCATCCGCTGACCCTAGACACGGCAGGATTTTCCATACTCTGTTGTCCCAAGGGCTTTGTCCTGTTCACTTTGAAATGACTCAAGTCAAGGGGCTTCCACCCTGCCACCACTCCCACTGGGAGGCCATTCCACAGCTCAACACATATTTACTTACAAATATTTTCCTGAGAGCATATCCAAATTTTTCTTTACTTCATTTCATCTCGTGACCCTCCTCCTGAAAGTCCTTCTGCTCCCTCCTCCATTGGTATGAACATTGACTATGTATATGTATGTGTGAATGTCTGTATACGGTTTCATCACATCCCCATTATCAACAATCTTGGGGCAGCCAAAGGGTACAAAGGGACTTCCTTCCCTACAAGATGCCTTGCAGCTCCTAGCCACAGTTGGTCACAGCTGCAGGAAACTGTGGCTTCCAGGAAGAAGGGCTCTTTGGAAATGGTGTTCACGTGAGTGGTGTGGTCTCCAAAACAGATCATACAGAAAGGACCACAGTCCTATTCCCTTCTTTGCCCAGCAAAGCCCTGTGGCCAGAAAGGGCTAAAAACCTAGGATGTGGAGGGAACTACGTTACAGTGATGACATTGTGTTGGCTTTGAGCAACCTGAATTTAACCTTTAACTCTCCTCTGTGCTTCTAGCGTGGCTTTAACAAGCTGCATTTGTCTTTGTGTCTCATTTCATGGTGATAAAAAGCTGGTAATTGGTAATTACCTTGACATCTCTTTCCACTAGACTCTGCAGGAAAGGGATCGTTGCTGTCTGGATACACTAGGATGAAGAAACATCTTAGCTTAAACGTATATCAAACATCATAGTGCTTCCAGTAGGTTTTCAGGAGAGCAACACCTTCTCTTGCAGGGCTGGGAGAGGAAGAGTCTGTTGAAAAATATTATCAGTGGAAATATTCAGAGCCATCAGAGATATGTGTACACCTAATTTCAAAGTATTTCCTTAGAAGCCGAGGAACCAAATTCCTTTGGCAACTTTGAGAGCTTTGGTATGCAAAACTGCTCTCCAAGAAAGGCTCGGGACACAGAGTGGGGACTTTCAGGCTGGGGCAGGGGAGTGTGGAATAGCCTGACAAGGCTGTTTGGCTGTTTTCTTTTCAAATAAAAGTCATCTCCCGTGGTTTTCGGATAACGATGCAGAATCCTGGGGTGCTAAGGGACTGCATGGAGTCCTGGCCTGTGTGTTTGCTAGCTGTGCATGCGAGTGGGCAGAAACAAAAATATACAAGTGCTCAGGAGGAGTAAACTATAAACAATGCTTAAAACAACACTCCAAGCAGAGTCATCCCCATGCTTTCCCCAGGCCAGGCCTCTGCAGGGAGCTGGATGAGAAGGAACCTGCTGCGACTCAGCCCAGAGAAGGCAGGAGTGACGCTGGTTAGCAGGGAGAAGGAACTTGAGGAATGGGCAAAAACTGTGACTGATGCATCCATTGAAAGAGAATGTCGTTCTCTGGCCAAGTTCACTGCCAGGGCTGACTGCACAGCTTCGAACAAAATATCTCCCTCTTGGAGAAGGAGGATTATTTTTTTGCAAGTGGAATTTTTCCCCCTGGCTTTTTGACCTAACGAATTCCCCACAGCTGGAGCATCTCTGGCATTGCTCTGGATGCCAGCACTGTCCTACCTGTGCCATATTTTACCTTGTGATGCTGCTGCTCTTTTGGAGCCAGGGTTGTATGAATATCCAGGGGTCTGTCATGGCAGGATTGCACCCTGGACACTGTATGGGCATACTTTCTGGCCTGAGTGCTGACCGTGACCAGCTTTGTGTTCCTCTTTGACCAGGATCAAATGCAGTCTTCATCTTCTTTTTTGTCTCCCAGAACTCCCTTTAATAGCTCTGCTTTTTTTCAGAAGTTTTCCTACCCATGATGTATTATCCCCTTCCCACTAGCCACTGCTATGCCCATGGGAGTTTCCTTTTTATTTGCTGACCTTCCTCAATCTAGGATCTGTTTCTCAGTGTTCTCTCCCCATCAACATTGAGCTCATGTACTGAGATGTCGTGTTAGAGGGAAGAGGTGACTGAGCTGGGGAAGAACATCAGGGAGCAGAGTCTGAGTTACCAACGCTCATGGTCTCTAGCAGAGCACAGAAAGACAGACAGACAGGTATCAATATGAAAGGATGCAGTAAGATTTTCCTGACTTCATTATTCTAGAAAGCTTGTTGCAGAAAAAGAAGAAAACTAGAATAGAATCATAGGATTGTTTTGGTTGGAAAAGACTTTTAAGATCATCAAGTCCAACCATTAACCCAGCACTGCCAAGGCCACTACTAAACCATGTCCCTCAGCACCACATCTACACGGCTTTGAGATCCCTCCAAGGATGGGGACTCCACCACTGCCCTGGACAGCCTCTGCCAGGGCCTGACAGCCCTTTTGGAGAAAAAATTATTCCCAATATGCAGCCTAAACCTCCCCTTGCACAACTTGAGGCTGTTGCCTCTTGTTCTGTCGCTTGTTACTTGGGAGAAGAAACCAACCTGCACCTCACTCCAACTTCCTTTCAGGGAGCTGTAGAGAGCAAGAACGTCTCCCCTCAGCCTCCTTTTCTCCAGGCTGAACACCCCTAGTTACCTCAGCTGCTTCTCATAAGTCTTATTCTTATGAGAAGACCCTTCATGAGCTTCATTGCCTTGCTTTGGACATGCTCCAGAGCCTCATTGTCTTTCTTGTAGTGAGAGGCCCAAAACTGAACACAGTATTCCAATGGAGGTGACCATTTCAAATGTCCTCAAAAAGCAGGAGCTCTCTGGATTGTCTAGAGATACCCCAGCACTCCAATTTTGCCTTGTTCTTATTTTCCAGGTGTGCATTCCTTTGAGATACCAATAATGTGCCTTTGCTATCTAGAAGGGCTACGAAGTCACCCGGTCTGTCCCCTTGACAGTTCAGGCCTCTTCCTTGCGTTTCTGCTCTCCATCCTATGTAGGTGTAAATATTCCCAGCTAAAGGGCTCTCAGATCTTCTTTATGAGATGGTTATTCCATAGGTTAATATTTCTTATTTCCAGAAAGGCTTTCTTGATGCTCAACCTCAGTTTTCTGGATCCAGCTTCAGGTTCACTACCAAAGTCTTTCTGTTCATATTTCTTCAATTACTGTACTCGTCAGAGGTTACATTTCCAGAATGGTAATTACCAGGAGTGCAATTCTTCTGATTGTTTGAAAGTCTGGCATGACCTTCCCTTTTTCCAGGTCTTTGCTCACTTGTCCCTATAGTATTCCCAGACACATATCACCAGTCACTGGCCAGTTTGCTTCTTATCAAATTTTTCACATATTTCTCTACTTCTTTTCTACCAAGAGCTATTTTTACAGGTTGATTCCCAATTTTTCAAACGTATTTTCCTTTTCTTTTTTTTCTTCTTCTTTTTGTTTGCTTCTTTTCCTTGCTGATGGAAGCTTATAAAAAGGACGTGATATTTCAGCTGTCTGAGTCACTTGTGCCCTGTCCCCCCTTTTCTTCTGATGCGTTGGGAAAAGCACATTTTTATGCTGCTTATCCATGAATTCAGACTGCTTTTTGGCCGCCCTTATCTTTTCTCTCAAAGCCTCGGCTTCCTCTGAGTGTTTTTATTTGGTTGATTCTCACTTACACTTCTTCCCCGCCTTCTTTTTCCTCCCTGACCTACAGTGTTCTGGCATTGCTTTTCGGTATCCTGACAGCTACTTCCCCCTCAGGAAAATCACCACCTGTGCCCCCTCAAGAATGGATTTTCCTGTGCTCTACCACATCAGTCCTCATTACCATATCTCCATCTAACACTTCACTTGTTAGATTTCCTTTTGTGCCCAACTTTCAGTGGATTATTGCTTTATTTTGCAAACCTACTATGCTGAAATCCTGCCAGGTTGCTTGATATTTCAATTTCTTTTTTGACCATGCCTTTTTTATTATGCAGTGCCTTGCTTCTCTCTTTTTCTTTCTCTCACCTTCTGTTTTTACAATGCCGTGTATCACGTTCTCCTACCTGGATGTCTTCCAAACTGTAGAAATTATACCATAAATGTTCCATTGCCTGATTTTCCATCCTTTTATCCCCAAGGAGATTAGCAGGGAGAGGGGAAGTTTGGTCAGTTTTCCCAAGGTTCCTTTAGGTGTTTTCCACCAAATACTGATGGCAGCTGTTACGTGATGGTTACTCCTGCCCGCTACTGCAACAGCTAAAAGCCAGACATGAAGAGGAATTTCCTATCCCTGTAAAAACCCAGAAGAATAAATGATTCTCTCCCCGAAGAATCAATACCAAACTGCTTGTAAGATAGAATTTGTCAAAGGTATTAATGAGGTTATACAATTTTGGATGCACCAGTGCAGAAGTGAGCACCATTATCAGTGGCGTTATTATAGAATCATAGAGTCATTAAGGTTGGAAGAGAACTTCAAGCTCACCCAGTCCAACCCCTACCTGCATCACCACTCACCCACATCACCCAGCGCCACATCCAGATGCCTCTTGAACACCTCCAGGGACAGCGACCCCACCACCTCCCTGGGCAACCCATTCCCACCCCCAATCACCCTCCCAGGGAAGGAATTGTCCCTCATGGCCAACCTGAATCTCCCCTGCTGCAATTTCAGGCCGTTCCCTCTCGTCCTTTCACTGTGGGCACGTCAGAAGAGACTCACCCCTGCCTCATTACAACCTCCTTTGAAATAGTTTTAGAGGGTGATGAGGTTCCCCCTGAGCCTCCTATTCTCCAGACTGAACAATCCATCAGACATTTTCCAGTCCCTTCCCCAGCTCTGGTCCCTTCTCTGGAAACCCCCCAGCCCCTCGATGGCTTTTTTGAAGTGAGGGACCCAGAACTGAACCCAGCACTCGAGGTGCAGCCTCACCAGTGCTGAGCACAGCGGGACAATCTCTGCCCTGCTCCTGCTGGCCACACTGTCCACAGTGCAGGCCAGGATGCCATTGACCTTCTTAGCCACCTGGGCACACTGCTGGCTCGTACTCAGCCATCTGTCACCCAGCACCCTCCAGTCCCTTTCTGCTGAGCAGCTCCAGCCACTCTTCCCCAAGCCTATATTGATGCCTGGGGTTGTTACGACCCAAGTGTAGGACTAACACTTGGCTTTATTGAACCTCATCCTGTTGCCCTCTGCCCATCGATTCAGCCCGTCCAGATCTCTCTGCAGATCCTTCCTTTCCTCAAGCAGACCAACAGTTCCCCCAAACTTAGTGCCATCTGCAAACTTACTGAGGGTGCACTTGATCCCTTCAGCTAGGTCAATAAAGATATTAAACAGAACTGGTCCCAACACCGAGCCCTGGGAGATAGTGTGGTGACCGGCCACCAACTGGATGTAGTTCCATTAACCACAACTCTTTGGGCCTGTCCTTCCAGCCAGTTTTTCTCCCAGTGAAGAGTACACCCATCCAAGACATGGGCAGCCATGGGATCCCAAACCACTCTGGGATTCTATGATCCTGCCTCACATGCCTCATTAGGGTAAAATGTGCTTTTCTACACAACCCGCAGCAGTACCTGTGACATGGACTCCTGCAGTTGCCACGTACCACACAGGTGATGTTCTCAGGCCAGAAGGCGCTACTAGAGCTTTTCTAATCACAATCCAGGTGCTTTATGCAGGTTCAAGGCTGGAGGCTTTCCTCGCCTTAAGTTTTAATCTGGCAAATGCTGTGCGAAGTGATCCCAAAGAACTCCCTGTTCTCACCATCAGTCCCTGCTTCACTGGAGTCTGTGGTTTGTTCCCCAGATATGAGCATAAGTACGAACAGAGCTGCCTGTGAGGGGAGCAGAACGTGCATGCGGACACAATCAGGAATGTTCTCAAAATTACCATGCTGCTCTGTTTGCTTCCTCTCATGATCTCTGGAGGAGCCTCCAGAGAATTGTTTCTTGTTCATTCATTGAAGTCTAAAGAGGTTACAGTGCCCGTAAAGAGCCCACAACATGCACACTTGTATACCCAACACAACACTAACTGGTAATTGAAAACAGGAAAGGTCAACATTTTTTTGCACAGAAAATGTTAGCGTCAAGGTAGCCCATTGCACCCAGAAATGTTTATGGCAGTTGCAGTTACATAAACAAAAAGAACCTGTGGCTACAGAAAAGGCCCTCGGCGTGAGCTGGAAGGTCTTCACCGTGCAAGCAGAATAACTAGTGTTTCCACAGCACCAACTCAGGAGAAATAACCAAGGTTGTACAATGACCCACTGCAAGACTTTGCCTCACCGCCACCCCCCAGTAAATAGCTGTTCTTAATTTCTCTTGTTGAACCCTGGCCAGGCTCAGTCTTTGTTGCCTTTATTTCTCTTAAAGTTCCTCTATGTGGCTTGCTGCTAATTTGTTCCTTTTCCAAAATCAAAGTGTTTTTTGCAGCAGTGAAGAATTAAATTGGCAATAAATTGATGTCCATTAGGAATGCCTTTTACCTTTGCTGGGCAGAACAGCATGGCCCATGAAAGACCAAGGGTCTACAGTCAAAACTAACAATAAGTGATGGAGTGCAGGCTGGCGGCCATGAATTAGGGAACAGCAGCCCTGCAGCTAATTCCTATTTCTGCTACTTGATCTGCTTTATGATTTTGGCTCAGTCACCTCTTCCTCCTACACCTCAAAGGAGTGTCTTTTTAGCATGTAAATCCTTTGGCGTCATGGTTATCTCTTTAGTGTCTGCATTATTTCTGCCACAAAGGAACCTGATCTCTCAGTGGTTCTGCAGGAAGGAATATGAACCCAAACAACTACAGAGAGAAAAGGCCTGGAGGACTCTTCAGGGGTTATCTTGTTGATGCACCTTGCCCTAAGGTAGGATTTGCTTCTTCTGACCCACTTTGGTAGATAAGTGTGGTTATCTGCCTCCTTCCTAAAATCCTTCAGTGAGAGACTTCACAGCTTCACCAGGCAGTGAATTGCATCGCTTCCTCTTCTTGTTAGAAAGTGTTTCCTCGTGTCCACCCTAAAGCACTCTTCACAGTAGTCCTACTCACAACCTCCTGACCTGTCCCTAGTAGGGAGAACACTTTATTCCCTTCCTCTTGGCCAAAACTCTACATTATTTTAAAGATGACCCAGCAATTTGGGTCTACATAGCTAAGGACAGTTGTAAGCATACATAGAAATTGCCTGATGGTGTAATTTCACTCTCAGAGTAAGGTAAATATGATTTGATTCCCAAAACACAGGTGCTGGGCATTCTTGTAGACGCCCTGGGGTATCCTGTGTGACCTCCAGCTGCCACTCCAGAAAGGCGTAGCTGCTCTGCACATCTTATCTCTGCCAGCTGTCTGTAGGCATCTCCTAGATGTTGGGGCACTTCCACTGTCTATAACACACTTCTGAAGGAAATTGGGCCACAAGGTAATAATCAGTCATGTAATGGGAACATTTCTGCAAAAAGCTTCCATCCCATTCCATCCCATCCCATCCCATCCCATCCCATCCCATCCCATCCCATCCCAGTATCAGGTCTAGAGCTGGGATCCTACATAGGACGTGGTGGGGAGACCATCCTTCCTCCCTGCCTCCCCCCTAAAATGGGACCTAATTCTTCACACCTCCAGCCTCCAGGGGCAATGCTGTTGCACACAGCCAAGGACAAATTGCCCAGCAAAGATCATGAAAGCAAGAGCAGCTGGAAGTCAGCTGTGATTTACAGCCGGAGCCTTTCCTAGCGTTCGCTGTGTGTTACGCAGACCAGGAGATGTGGATTTATGTCTTCTCTGCAGAGAACAAGTGCAGTCATAGCATGCCTCTGCTTTCCTGCTGCTCAAATCACTGCTGTAACAAGAGTCGTTATTTACAAGCAGTACAGAGTCCTATAGCCCAGTTTTCAATGGATTTATGCCTGGAGGGTGAACTCCTCTGTGGACTCTCCGGTGAGGAATAAGGGGCTTGTTTACACTGCAGCTCTTCCTTCAAGGGTACTTTGCCTCCCTCTGGCTGCCTAGCTGCCCAACATTTGATAAACTCATGTAAGTTTCTGAGATGTCTTCCTCCTTTGCAAGGCAGATTGACACTGGTTAATAAAGGACGATTAGGGAATACACAAAACTAGGGAATAAAGAGAACAAACCTCTCAGCATGCCTATGCAGACACTCACCTGCTATGACCTCTGATCCTTGAACACGGAAGGGTTTTTCTCCCTCCATTTATGCTTCATTATCAATACAGGAAGCAGAGAAATAGATCTTTCCTACTGCTGACCATGCCTTAACCTTCCTTCTTATCCTCCTCCTCCTGTGGCTCCTTTCCTCATGATACAGGCACAGTGTGGTCAATTCTATCCCCCAAAATGATCTGTGAATCCATCTGACCCCTCTCTGAGCTACACTCATTCTTTTTGAGGTTGTCTATCTGATCTGTCACCTCTGGTTAAAGGCTGGGAGATAAGTTGTCCTAAACCACGGATAGGGACCAGTACAAGGTTTGCACTTGGGTCTGCATAGGACAACCAAGCCTGTGAACTCACCTGTGTGTATGTGCATCCCAAATCAGCCAAGTCCTGATTTCTTTCTGGAAACTTCCAATTATGAGGTGGAAACACCCTCAGAAAAGTGAGCAGATCAGATTGCGAGAGGCTCCAAAGGACTGAAAGCAGTTGGTTCAAATAGTATCCTCAGACATTTGTTTTGACAAAGCAGTAGTTTTCATCATGGTGAATATTTCCACCAGTACATTAAACTCTGACAGTTTTTAAGTTGCCATTGAGAAACAATTGACGCAAAAACTGACTTTTTTACCGTTATTGAAAGTTTTAGTTTTCTTCCCCCTAACATTTTTCTGTTGCCAAAAATGGGAAAGGTTTGTTTTTCTTTTTTTTCACCAAAACCTCTTGAACACTTGAAGTTTTGACATAAACTAAATATTTTGATGAAAACCAAAATTCTTGACTTTTAATGACATTCAAGGGAAAAAAGACATGTCCCAACCAGCTCAACTGTTCTGTAAGAAGGTTTTATCTTATATCATCACAATTCTGATCAAAAGCATATTTCCAGAATGTGTCTACTTAACAAGTTTAACATGCCAGTAACAACAAAGAGGGATCTCTCTGTAGAAATGAAGGATTCTGCATCCGCTAGGTTGCGAGTCAACAAGTGGGCGTCCTTGATTTGCATTTTAAAAAATACTATTACTTCAGCTGTGTTCAGAATCCAAAAAAGGTTTTGGAGATTTTTCATGCAGAGAATAACAAATCATTTCAAATTGCTTCTCGAGGGATATGCCACCTTCTGCGTAAGCTGCTGTCTTTACATTAAGGTTTGATGTCTTTCCAAAACAGATGATAAACAGAGCTATAGAAAAGATGCGGTATCATCTGTGCTATGATAAGGTCGTCCCATCTGGCCTTAATCTACAGGGACACATTTATATATCTATTAATGGGTTAGTAAATAAATAAATGGAACATGCATAAATAAAATAAAAATAAAAATAAATAGAGGCACTTGGAATGATAGTATTGCTTGGCTAACCACCAGGTACTAAATCTTGTGGAGCCTTGCAAATGTAATTCGTAATAATAGCTCACTTTGAAGATCACAGAAGGTTGAAAAGGTAGAATCACTGAACGAAGGATCCTGTTTTCCTCCACATTGTGGGGGACTCTTTAGCACCCACAATGCTGCTGCCTTTGAACACCTTTCTGTAACAGCACCTACCGCAGTCTGTATCTGTGGGCCAGAGAAGAGCGTTAATGATTCCCCCATGGACTCACAGAGAGCGTCCACAGCAGGAAGCAAAGTCCATCTCCAAACTTACAGTGTCATTCATTCACCTGCAAATCCCAATCTTTTGGGTCTTTGGGCAGAAGACATCTTTCTTGGACCACAGCTAATGCTGAAAGTGTTTGCCAAGAGCAATAAGCCAGACAACCGAACTCACCAGCATTGTGTGCGTTGAGTTATTGTTTGCATCTGTGCAAACTGGAAATAAAACACAGCTTTCCAGCCCAGAGTTTGCAAGATGGGTCAGAATAACAACTGAAACAAATCCATCGTTATTTTGGGTGTAGGACTGATGCTGCAATCCAGGACAATAACAATAAAGTGCTTAGCAATGGTATAAATTGTTTTATGTAGCAAGAAGTTGGAGAGACAGTTTGAAGCTGGAAACCTGTACTTTACCCATTCTGTTGAGAGGAGGACTGAGACCTGGAGAAGTGAGGTGGTGACTCAAGAGCATACCCAAGGGCTTATTGGTGACTAAGACAGACACAGACTTGGGTCCTTGACATTCACTGCACACTGTAATGCCAGAGATGTGTGTTCCCTCCAGCACAGGGCATTTGCTCAGGATTTGAAACAAAATCTGTGTCTTTCTGTTCTTTCTTTTCCCTATCATTGCCCTTAAAATCTCTGACTCAGAAATAATCCTCTATGATTATTGCCAAATTTAACACCTCTGATAACGTTAAATTTAATATCTTTGATATAGGACCCAAATCCATCAAGTGTCTTGGAAGAACTGTATTTGGGAGCACAGAAGAAAGGGAATAGGAATATAAGCACCTGGTGGGGCTGCTAGGGGGGGTTGTATCTGGGGAGAGATGCTTTCAGAAAACAAGAGGTGATTTGTGGGGGGACAATAAGAATAGAAGTCACGTTTTCTTGGCATCTAATTCCAGACAGCATCACCCTTAGGAAGAGTAAATCAACGGCTGGAAAACAATAGCACCTTGTATATTAGCAGTGTGAGTGGTGACAAGGTGAGGGGGAAGAGAAAGCCTTGCCTGTCTGGTAACTCTTTTCTGCTGAGTGTTGCTAGATTTCAGACCTGTGGGCTACCTCCATTTGTTTGCAAACCAGCCCTTTCTCCTAGACACATTCCTTCTTTACTGTCATCACGACCCCAGCACTCTAGTGACCACAGGCCAGCTCATGTGTCGCTATAAAGACACATCAGGGAGATGTCCCTCACATCCCTTCCTTTTAGCATTGCCGTCAGAATTGACTGGCAGGCACCATTGTGATGGGAAGAGGCTGAACAAAATAGTTTGTGGGGTGGATATAAGAGTGAATTCACCAGCCAACCCAGTCCCAGGGGCTGAATTCATGACAGCTCTTGAACTGGGGCCAAGGTAGGAAGGTGATAGTCTTTAATAGGAGAGCACCTGATCTCCCCCAGCTTTATTTTTTCTCATCCATATAACTGGATGATGTTCATACCCTGCTCCCAAAATGTTAGAGGCTCAATGTTAATGTGGACTATCTCAAGTAGGAGCTGTCAAATGATAAAAAGGAATATTTCCTCCTGCGTTTATCTAAATTGCTTTATTAGTCCAGCTAATTCACTTTGTCCTTATGCTGTTCACCTTCAGCGGGAGATGCAGAATGAAGACCAGAGCCGGATGAATGAAAAATACCTTTTGTGCGTGTGAGTGCGCGAGTTTGAAAACTGAACTTTGTTTTTTCTCCAGTAAAAATTTCCAGCAAAATGTTTCAGGTTTCTCGTAAAATAACAGCAATGTCACACATCAAAAACTGTTTTAAAAAAATAGTCTTTTGAATAAGGAATGTGGTGTTTCAACACATCCACATTAAAAATTCTTGCTGAAAACAAGGAAAAAATATATATACTGAAAGATTTTAGGTTTTTTAGGGGTTTCTTTCATTTTTCTCTTTCGAACATTATAAAGTTTTGCTCAAAAATGAAAGGAAAAAATATTCTAGCATTTTCTCTTTGGTCAAAAGGTCATTTTTTAAAAAAACTGTAAAGAAATCTCAACATTAAAAAACCATCAAATCAGCTTCAGTGAACGTAAATTTTAAAACATAATTCTACTATTAAACTTGAAGGCAGCCCAGTATTAATATTGGCAGTGACCCAAATACCAGAAATTAATCTGAAAATACATTAGTAAATGCTTTTAAATAATGAATATTTGGGGCTATATGCTCAGTTATACAAATCTTAAAACCTATTTATATTTGTATCTGAATATATGTGCCCTTTGTTAATGGCCAATTGAGAGAGTGGAATTCATGAAATAAACTGTTCATCAGAAATGTGACCCAAACCCAGCCAAAATGTTAGGCAGATGCTTAATTTTAGGCAGACCAAAATCCCTGCTATATGTATGTGATTCACAATCTTCTGCGCGAACACAGATTTTCTTGATCCAAAGCTGGCTTTTACTTTTCATGTCTGGAACAACCTTGCCACACATGATGCTACTGGCAGGGTTCTAATGAGCATAATCAGATTAAGGGGGCAAAGTCCTTGTGTCATTAAAAGAACAGGAGAGAAGCAGATCATATCTCACCACTGAGATTCAGGTGCCAGAATATCTAGGAATTTTCCCCAAAGATCTCTCAATGAGATGTTCCAGTTCTTGAACATCTCCAAAGGGTTTTGTGCCATTTGATTGTGCATTACATTAGACTGTGTGGCAGTTAACGTGGCTGAGAGCCCAAGAACTAAACATGCCAAGAGGATGAATGAGTTCTGAGTTGGTCATTCAAGGACAGGGGTAGCTGCTGCATCTGCTGGGAGTTATGGTCTTATTCCTCAGCCACCAACGACTGCCAGTTCATCTTTTGTCAACACCATGGAGGCCTCAGGGCAGGGACCTTACACAAGAACATCCAATTGCCTCCCAATTCTTCAAGCTGTCTGGATGTAGTATTGCCAAGTGCATGGTCCTTCACATGGGTCAGAGAAGTCTCATGAACAAATACAGGCTGGGTGAGAATGGATTGAGAGCAGCCCCAAGGAGAAGGACTTGGGCGTGTTGGTTGATGAAAAAATCAATGTGTGCTTTCAGCCCAGAAAGCCAATTGTATCCTGGGCTGCATCAAAACCAACATGACCTGTAGGTCAAGGGAGGGGATTCTCCCGCTCTACTCTGCTCTCATGACACCTCCCTTGCAGTGCTGGGTCCAGTTCTGGAGTCCTCAGCATAAGAAGGACACGGAGCTGTTGGAGTGAGTCCAGAGGAGGCCACGGAGATGCTCCAAGGGCTGGAGCAGCTCTGCTATGGGGACAGGCTGAGAGAGTTGGGGGTGTTCAGCCTGGAGAAGAGAAGGCTCCAGAGAGACCTTAGAGCACCTTCCAGTGCCTGAAGGGGCTCCAGGAAAGCTGGAGAGGGACTTTTGACAAGGGCTTGGAGTAATAGGATGAGGGAGAATGGTTTTAAACTAAAAGAGTTTAAAAGAGATCAATTCCCCTTGCCCAGGACATTTCCAGAATGCTTTACATACTGATGAAGAGAGAGAAGTGTTATCCACCTCTCCAAGGAAGCCAGGACCATATGTCATGGAGATCCCCAGGTGACACCATTTCTAGAAGAACTCTACATGCTTCCAAATGACCCTCCAGCCAGCCAGGCCTGTGCTTGGTGTAACCTCCAGGAATGATCATGATCCAGAGGAGTACAGCTGGTAGAAGAGAAAGCAATACCTTAGTAGACAATGCATGATGGTTTATTACTTTGGACAGAGATCAGTAACATTTTCAACCTGCTTTGCCCCTTTTAACTCTGTGCTTAATTTATTCTGTATTATTTATAGGCAGGTAGGTTTGCACATTCATAAAACGTTCAGTTTCCTGTTATGTCTAGAGAACTGGTAGGAGGTATGGCAAATATATTCGTAGCAGCTCAAATCCCCTGTGTGGTTTCCATTGAGTGAAATATTCATCACTTCCTGTCCTAAACTCAGTGAAGCACTGCCAACGTTTTAACGAGAGGCTCCCACAGAAATGTCTCCCTCATCTCTCTTTTTACCTTTGCATGTACCTTTCTTTCCTTCCTTCCTTCCTTCCTTCCATCCATCCATCCATCCATCCATCCATCCATCCATCCATCCATTTGTCTTCTCACACTTACAGGTGGAGGAAAGGAGAATTCTTCAGGAGAATCTTAGCAAGAACCTCATGTTCAGTTGCCTCCTTATGCACTTGCTGAAACTGCAGAGGAATATGGTCAGGACATGTTCAAGAGAGCTGCCATTTGCTTTGGAGCTACCTTCAGACCTGAAAGGTCCAAGAGATGGGAGTCATCCCAGATAGTGGATTGGACATCAAGAAGATCATCACTGGAGCGGTCAGGAATAGATGCTTGTTTTCCCAAGTGCCTAACCTGTTGGGTTGTATGGCCTCCTCTGACACTGTCCGTAATTGAATCCTACTGAGTTATTTTCTCTTCTCAGTGTGGGAAAATTCTGTGCCATAATGAGGGTTAATAATAGAAAGTTCTTATTTTATTTGAGAGTTTGCCGAAGAGCAGCAGAACCATTTCCAATCCTCTTCTCTGAGAACATGATTCCCTCAATCATGTATTATTATTCTGGGAGGGGGAGGCAGTGGGGGAACAGGAGGGGGGCATGGGCCTTCTGAAATGAATGGTTGGACTTCTGAAATAAATGATTGTCACCTCCTTGTTCATATGTATGAATCAGCGGCGCCTGTCCAGATGCGAATGGGAGCCAACACACCCTGCGCGCCATCCCTTGCAGAGCTTCGAGCTGCTTAAATTTAATTTAGTTTCCTTTTCCTTACACAGTTGAACTAAGAATCCACAAAAGAAGCAGAGAGGAAATAAAATCTGGAAAATATGCATTCATCTTGAAAGGGATCAGAAATGTGTTGACAATACAATAAAACATGGATGTGAAAAAGCAACATTGATAGACCTCCTCAAATTCTTCTGCTTGGTAGTCCCAGCTTAGGTCAGATTGCTTGGCAGCCTTTTTGAAGGTTGTAATGCTTCCTCCATGAATACTTTTATAGGGCATGGTTTAGATGCCAGTTCTCTGCATGGTGATATTTCCTTGTTTTTCTTCTTGATTTCAAATTCTGGAGCTCTGTTTCTGGAACTGGATACCTAAGGCTGAGAAAATGGTTGAAGATCTTCAAGATCTGACTAATGTGAAGACCAATGGAAAGATGGAGTGATATGTAAATATTGTGAAGGCATGAATGACTTAGTGATTTGATGGCGAGAAGTATGCATACTCAGGAGGGATGGATGCTCTGGCTAGAAGAAGAGTTGGCTAGAATGAAAGGGGGAAGGAGAGCTCCAGAAATCTGTCTATGTAGAAATGAAATGTCTGCTAGGAAAGTGCCATGTCTTGGAATCAATAGGACAATAAGGACATGAGAACTTGCTCCAGCATGTTTTCTGTCCCCACAGTCAGGTGGCTCCTCATAAAACACTTTCTAGTTTGACTTCAACTTTGTCCCTGTATTTTTGATCTACTCAGTGTCCTCATGAATAAAATGAGGTAAAGAAAATTTATTTGCACAAAACTTTGGGCTTACAATAACCTCCATAAAAGCTGTTTAGTCTGGTGGGTACTCTCCATTACTAGTGGTTCTATTATTAGTTAGTATTTTTGCCCACACTGTTCCAGAGAAGTTGTTGAGATACAGAAATAGTCACTTTTGTTCTGAGATGGATTTGAAGATGTCTCCTTTATCACTTTCAGGGTTGAAGAAAGAATGAGGATTACCTCGGCTATCTTTAAGCTGAGGATAAGCAAGGGAATTTAACTCTGCAAAATTCTTCCTGGAGCTTGAACAATGGATGACTTGAACACTTGGCTTTCAAGCTGCAGTTGAAAGACCTGTGGTGCTCCATAGTCTCTTCTTACTTGATCTGTGAAAATCAACTAAGAAAAGCCAATTCAGCCATGTGATGTGTCCAAAAGATGTGTCAGAGTGATGCAGTGTTTCTTACGTCAGGATCATGTCCATATGCCTTTTGAATATCTTCAGAGATAGGGACTCCAAAACCTCTCTAGGCAACCTCTTCCAGTGTTTGATCATCCTCAGTGCACACTTTCTCCCCCCCTTGTGTTCAGATGGAATTTTATATACGTGAATTTGTGCCCTTTGCCTCTTGTCTTACCACTGGGCACCACCGAGAAGAGTCGTGCTCCTTCTTCCTCATTTCTTGGCTTGCTGACAATGTCCTCCTTACTGCAGCCCAGGATACCATCAGCCTTCTTTGTTGCAAGGGCACATTGCTAGCTCGTGGTGAGCTTGTTGGCCACTAGGATCCCCAAGTCCTTTCCAGCAAAGCAGCTGTCCAGCCATTGGCCACCAGCATGTAGTAGTGCATGTAGTTGCTCCTCCCCAGGGAAAGGACTTCAAACATCCCTGCAATGAACTTCATGAGGTTCCTGTTGGTCCATTTCTCCACACTGTCTAGGTTCACCCAGAGCAGATTTTGAATGTCTCCAGAGAAGAAGACTCCACACACTCTCTGGGCAGCCTGTCCCAGTGCTCTGTCACCCTCAAGGTAAAGAAGTTTTTCCTCATGTTCAGGTGGAAATTCATGTGTTGTAGTCTATGTCCATGGCTCCTTGTCCTGTCACTGGACATCACCGAGAAGAATTCGGCCCCATCCTCCAGACATCCACCCTGTAGATATTTATAAGCATCGATAAGATCCCCTCTCAGTCTTCTTCTCTCCAGGCTGAACAGCATCAGGTCTCTCAGCCTTTCCTCATAAGGGACATGCTCCAATCCCCTCCTCATCCACCTGGAGCGGTTGTAGAGTGGTGGTGGCCCTTGCACACCACGAGCAGGCTGGTCTATGCTTTACAGCTGTCCCCAGGCCATTTGTGAGAAGGAAATGTCATCTTCTTCAGCAGCTCTTGAATCCAAGTGGAGCTAAACCAGCGCTGACCCCTCTGTCCAAGCTGGCCTCACTCCAGAGAGCAGTGCAGGGCTGAACACATCATGACCACTGTTACAGGATGTCACAAGTGTTGTTTTCTATCCCAAAAGTGGAGTAAAAAGAGATGAGGAAAGGCTATCAGATGGCCCACAGAGGAATGTCCACATAGAAGACTGTCCTGGCAGTACCTCTAAATTAAAAGAATCCAACCAGAGTGTTGTTTCTGGCTTTCCCCTGGAGCAGTTCTCCTGGGAAAAGGCATAGTCGCATTCTCAGTTTGGTTTCCCATTTCTTTGGGAGCTGAGGTCACTTATACTGGTGCATTTACCACTTTGCACTGGTGCCTACAGCCCAGCTTTCTGTGTTGTAGAGAATTAACTCCAAAGCCCCATCTGGAAACCAACAGCATTTTGCCTTCCCAGGCAATACACCCGAGTAGCTGTAGGCTCTGCAGTAGCTTTGGGTTGGATTCCTAAGGCTGTCTTCTTCCTTGAGACCACAGCTTTGCCAGGAGAGTTGGGACAGAGAGCCTAAATATAATCCAGCTTCTCCAAAGCCACGGACTTGGTGGCAAGGAGCTGGTTTAGTTCTGATTTCATCCAAGCTAGTAAATCTTTCCCTGGACTGTTTTTAATTTCAAGCCCTCCAGGGAAGCAACAAGGTCTCCAGGATTCTGGTTGCAATCGATGGCTGTGGGGACTTGCTCCATTGCAATGACACATCCCTTTTCCTTGCAGTCTCCCTTCTTGCTCTCCTCCTGCTATTTTGGATGTTAATGAAATCAGTCACTGCAAAAATAAAGAAAAGCCCTGACCTTAGATCTTATTATAGTGGAGTTAGGCTTTTTTTTCTTTCATTTTAGTTTTTTTCCCATTTTTTTTTTAGCCACATTGCACATATATGTTTTTTCCAAATCCAATTGTAATTAAGTGGCTGTTGTGTGTGTGTCATTGCTGCCCTCTACTGCAGGGAATCAGAAGTCATCCGCTGCACATCATGAACCTGGGGTTGAGCGTAGGAGTCCTCCCCGGGCCGGTCCAGGACCTCTGGTCTCTGCTATGGAGATCTTCAGAACATGAAGCATCTCAGTGAGGTTTGTGCTAGAGTGAGGGTAATGAAAACCCTGGGCAAATAGGACTGGCAGACGTTCCCTTCTCCAGGTGTTTTCTATCTTGTTTCCCCCTGTGGATGCTCAAAGATGTTCCAGTGGAGGTGGGACTCCCTGCAGGAGTTTTGCACATCAAGATCTCTGTGTAGCACAGACAAAGCTGTTTCTCTCAGACTGCTCGATCTGCTTCACAGCCTTCTTAGAAATAAACCACCAACCCCAGGTGTACGTGGCCCATGGGTTGAAATCCAGAGATCTCATCCTCCCCACACACACCTCCAACCTCAACACCTTTTAAAGCATCCATGCTAGGCCTTTCTAGAAATCATTGTCTTTTTCCTGCTGTCTCAACTAAATCATGAAAGTCTTTTGTAAGAACTCATCAGCTGGCATAATAAATCCTATTGGAGACTTCCAGTACAAGATCTCATGTGTTTTATCACTCAGGCTTGCTAAATTATTCTGGTACCTGAAGAAGATGTCATATTCCAACTTTGCCTGAAATCTTCTAGGTCATGTTGAAACAAGAGGTTATTTACAGAGCTCTTTGCATCACTGTTGTGAGCAGCCAAAAGCAGATCAGCATCCTTTTTCCACAATGAACTGTGCTACCCCACTGCAAGGATAAGAGGGGTGTGACGTTCCTGATTAGGTCAAAAGAGTAGATCAGGAAATGACACATGCTCCTAACAGGAAGAAATCCAGGAGTAAAAGTAAACCATAATCAGAATAACCCAAACAAAGGAAAATTCACGTGGGCAACAACCTCCAGTGTGTGAGCTGTAAAGGTTCCATCAGGGGCATCTGGAGGGTAGTAGAGAAAAGGGTTCAGAGGAGTTATTTTAGACATGGATTTATTTAATTGCTTGAATGAGCTTTCCAATTAAACTCCAGAACTGGAGAGGAGCCATCAGCCAAATGGCAGCCAAGGGAAAGTTTTGATTTTTAACAAACAGATAAGCTTCTTGGAGATGCTACCTAAAACAGCTTTAGTTACTGGACACAGATGTTCTTGACTACGTCACACTGTATCCTTGACTATGTCACTTGTTACAGCTGCTTGGTGCCTCAGTTTCCTTCTCTCTGAAGGACAGAGTTTCAGTCCTGGGGAAATCAATCCCAGTCCCACTGATGCCTGGGCTTCGCTTAAGAGTTGAGCTTCGTTGAGTGCTCTTTTGCAGGGTCTGAGTACTTTCTGGGGGCAAAAAGAGGCCATTTAGCACGACAATGTTTGTCATATTGAATGGCTAAGCACTATTCAGTTCAAAGGAATTTCCTAAGTAACAATGCAGATGTTTGTATGAATGAACTTTCCCCAATGTTTATCTAATAGTAGCGAGCACTTAATCGCAGTCAAAGCCTTTTACGCACGTTGTCTTAACCCTACTGACACTCCCACGGGCACTTTGCAGTTAGGAAAGGTGAAGTAGGGAGAGATTTCTCCAAATTCAAGGTCATCATTTAATCCTGGCACGCATCCTCACACAGTGCTTTTCCCACTGATTGCCTGGAGCTCTTCAGCAGCGTGTGGGATCAGTCTGGGAGGGGAGGCAGCGTGGAATTCCTTTATCCAGGTGAATTCACAGGCAGCACGTGCTGCCCCACAAATCTTTGTCTTTCTGTCTCTCTCTGGCAGACTGGGCTTGGAAATTTTTAATGCCCTCTGAAAACATTTTGGAGACTTTTTTTCTTACTAGTATTTCATGCTTTAATTGATCTCCTTCACTTTTGTACCAAATAGAAAAAAAAGATATGGGCTCCTCCAGAAAAACTGGAACTCCAAGTAAAATATTTTTCACTGTAAAAGTAGGGGGTGAAGAAAGAAAGGAGAGAACAATATTACATTTTCAGTTGCTTTTAGAGGAAATCCCCCGTATTTTCAAGCAGAATGGACTAAAGGAATAGGTTGAATAGGAATAAGGTTAAAAACCTTGATTAATAAGAAGGCTCTGATTTGTTTTAGCAGCACGTTCCTTTTATGCCTAAAAATGTAACCTGCACATCAGTTGGATGAGAAGTTCTAGCAATAAATCAAGATGTAGAAGTCCTCAGTTAGAAGCTGAAGGCCAGGCAGCCTCTCCTGAATCACAGAGCTGATTTCTTGCTCTGTAAACATCGACAGCCACAGGGAGCCCTTCGCATGCTGCCTTCTCACCTGCCAAGGCTCATTGTCCTCCTCCCTCGCCTCACCAAGGCTGTTGCAGACTCACTGCTCCAGCAGGCAGGGATTGCTGCTCCATCCAGCCCGCGTTGACTCACACTGAGTAACTCCCATCTGTTCTTATGCACAACATCTCCCACAGCATAAACAGCACTTTTCCTTCCTTTCTATTTACCCCTAAACTTATTTATAAAGGGAAATCTGGTCCTCATCAGTTTCTATTTTGCTAGGCTGAAACAGAAACTCTTTTTCTCAAGCTGTGGCAGTACCAATGAGCCATGTTCTAGCACCCTAACTCCCTCCTGCTTGGGTGACTTCATTTAGATTCCATCATCTTGGACGTGTCTCGAGGCCACAAAGATGGTCAGAGGGCTGGAGCAGCTCTGCTCTGGAGACAGGCTGAGAGAGTTGGGGGTGTTCAGCCTGGAGAAGAGAAGCTCTAGGGAGACCTTAGAGCACCTTCCAGTGCCTGAAGGGGCTCCAGGAAAGCTGGAGAGGGACTGGTGCCAAGGGCAGGGAGTGATGGGACGAGGGGGAACGGGTTCCAAGTGCCAGAGGGGAGATGGAGATGGGATGGGAGGGAGAAATTGTTTGGTGTGAGGGTGGTGAGAGCCTGGCCCAGGGTGCCCAGAGAAGCTGTGGCTGCCCCTTCCCTGCTCTAGTTATTCTATGGCTCATCAGCTCTCTACACTACAGAAACATGTACCCACCTCACCAGAGGGTTTTCACCTCTAACTTGTGCATCAGCATTAATATTACCCTTTCTCTACTGCAGATATCTCATCTGGAAACAACCTGGGATCATGATGACATTTTTAACAGCACTGAAGTTTGTTCTCAAGGTGAGCAAAGGTGGTGTTAGAATCATTGAATCATAGATTGGTTTGGGTGGGAAGGGACCTTAACCCTCCCCCAGTGCCACCCCTGCCATGAGCAGGGACACCTCCCACCACACCAGGTTGCTCCAAGCCCCAGCCAACCTGGCCTTCAACACTGCCAGGCAGGGGCAGCCACAGGTTCTCTGGGCACCCTGGACCAGGCTCTCACCACCCTCACACCGAAGAATTTCTTCCTCACCTCCAATCTAAATCTACCCTGTTGTTTTCAAAGTTGTTTTATTCTCAAAATGTTGTTGTTTTCAAGGGTGAAACCCCTTGTCAGCCCCATCAGATGAACCATTTGCTTCTCTTTGTCACCTAAATCAAAGACCTTGTGCACAAGCTAGATCATGGAAAGCCTGGCAGCTTCAAATGAGGCCTTGAAACAGAGAGACTACACCTTCCCTTGTAAATAAAATGGTCAACAAAGAATTCACAAGCTATGAAGGCAAGGGACACATGCTGGGTTGCCCTCATATGGTTGCACTTTCTGCTCATTTCTCTTAACAACAGCATGACTCCATTCAAACTGCCTGCTGGAGCTGGTTTGAGCTGACTCCTGACCCATGGTTGGTCATTGTTACACCAAAAACTACTTCAGGGAATGCACAATTACAAAGCCTGGCTGCTCACGGTCTGCTGCCCAGGCCTGCAGACCCCACTTTTTTCAGTGGCAGTTACAAAACAGGACATTTGGTCGGCGTGCTCCACCACAGCATGTCTTTTGTGTTTGCAGTTGAAGGATGGGTAGGGGCAGATCTTGGTTTTGAAATATTATGGTTGCTTTTCCCACTTCCAAGTGCAAGTCTGTGAGACACCATGCCCACAACGTTGATGTCATCTTGATCTTGAGCTCAGGGTGACCTCTTCTACAGGAAAGATGAACAAGCAGCTCTGTGTTTTCAGAAGAGACAAAAAAAGCTCTAGGACTATAGAGCAAAAAGAGGGATGGTTTATTTGGGTCTCACCACTCCTCATCACTCACCACTTCATAGCACCACTGCTACATGATGCTGATTTGGAACAGGAGAGAGATAACAACTCTGAAAAGGAGCTTCTGTGTCAATACCTACAATGTGGAAAAGTGGGGACAAAGGGGTTTATGATGCTGGAACAGTCAAAATCCCTAAAACAGGAGGTGTACAGTCTACTCTTCTATGTCAGCTGTACAAAGATGATACAAGAAGGTCACATTTCTCTCTTTATGAATGTTTGAACTCATTTCATTACTTGAAATATCTCAATTATTTTATTTCTTTTTTTGCCATTCATGATTTTCCAGTATCGTGACAATATTGCTACATTGAGACTTATTTACAATGTGCTATCAAAGATAGCATTCAGAAGGGATAAGGATTGTATCAGGTCAGCAAAGTTGGAAATAAGTAGGAAAATCAAATGTTCCCTGCACTGTTCTGCTGTTCAAAGAAAATGCTGACAGCACTGGCCTGCTGTTTCAGGGAAAAAAACTCATACAGACCCCAGGTTGCTGGGAAAAAGTTTGCTCTAGGAAAGTTGAGTCAGAAGTTAGTGACTGTTACCCCAGCACATATACTTTTGCCTTCTGAAGGAGCATTTCCCAACCATAGAAGAAATGCCACAAACGTGTCCAGAACAATTACTTTGAAGATATAGTATTTTAACTAGGCAGGCATGTGTGAAGCATCACCACCGAGTCTGTGTGTAATTTTCCAGCCCACTCCCTGTGGTTCCTCCTTATGTTGGGTCATCAGGCTGTTCCTTCCCCATGGCAGGGATAGTCTTTTCTGGCTATAAGTCTGCAAAGCATCTAAACCACTTTTGTTGCTCCGTTAATAACAGGGATAACAACTGCATGAAGATCGAAGAAGGCAGGAGTCCTGGTTTTGCCCAAAGGACCTCTCAGGCTTAGTTGTAGTCCTCATGGAGAGAAAGGACAAAGGCATCCCTACATAGTTGAGTTTTCTACTTATGCAACAAGAGCTAGAATGAGATCTGCATGTTGCACAAAGCACCAATAAGCCCCCTGGAACAAGAGTAAGTCTACAGTAGAGTCTGGACATGCTTGGTGCTACTCTCAGGGACTTAGGTGCACTGTTTCTCTGTGCTGAGCAGACATGATCAAAATGGTCCAAAGCAGGCTGTGGAAGGCTGGTTCCATCATGTCTAGTTTCAACAAAGCAAAAATGTTATTAGGCAAAAGGGTTCAGCGTGGCATTTATTCAGAGCCCTTTAGGCAAGGTCTCAGGTTCCAAAACTCACAATCCATAATAGCTGGCTCAAGACAAATGGAAAGTGAAGTGCTCTCTAGAGATGTGGTGACTCTGTGTCTGATCCTAGAAGACTGCAGTAATACCAGAGCATGTGAAAATGGAGAGGGTGGAGGAAGAAACACCACCAGAATAAATGTCTACTCAGTGTTTTCATAACTCAAAAGGGGTTTCTTCAGGATTCAGCCTGGGTTTTAGGTCCGGCAAACGGAGCTGTTCCCTCCATCCGTCACCTCCCTAGTTCAGTTCATAAACGTGATTTGTCTTGTGTCATTTGGGGATATCAGAGAGCTCTCTTTTCATGGTTATTTTTCTTTCTATAATGTCTCACATTTTCTGCTGTGCTTGGCAGTTTCCAGGAGCTGGATGAATTCAGAGAGGACTACAGTGACTCCATTTAAATTGGCATGATAAGGAGACATGCCAGACAAACAGGGTGAGTTTCTCACTCCCAGACTTTGCCATCCATAATGAATAGAATCTGAAAAAGATTTCTCCATATGATGCACTCCATGAGATCATTTTAGTCTTCCCCTTTAAAAGTTCCTAAGTTTTTGTTCCAGACTTTGCCTGACAATAAATTACAGCACACACAATAACCTCCAATGTGGTAGCTACACATGCACATGAGTAGCATGGCACACACCACACCAGGTTGACAGTGCAGACTCACTAGTCCTGCAAGCCTTAAGCACAGAGACTCAAGGTATTACTGAAATTGGTTGAGCTGGTTTCATTTTGATTAGAAACTTTGCTCCCTACCATCACCTGGGCTGAAGGTGTCGTCTCAGCCATTCATGAAGTGCATAAATGGGAGAGTCCAAGAGTTAGTTCTGCAGGAAAAGGACGAGGTAAAGCAGATCCTTATTGGGGGAAGTCTTCAAAGTCACACTTGCCAGCAAAGTGCCAGGATAAGAGCATGGGGTGAGCAATGTAAATGTAGATTACCTTCACTTGTGCAACAGCTTCGGGCAGTTTCTGGACTGATACCAGAAGTGAAGCTTGATTATTAAATAATAATCCCTCTGAAAAGCTGCAATCTATGAGACTTTTTGCAACCTTTAGTGACAACGTGAAGGTGTTCCCTTGGACTCCCAGGCAGTGTTTCTATCAAGCCATACAAAACCTGCATGGCTTGCTGAGGCAGATGGTTACAATGACGTCTTTTGGGCTTTATCAGAACTTTTAGAGCCAGTTTGTCCTTAAAAGCACATAACCTCTTGCTCAGTGTCGGGAGGATGCTGAGGTTTTAGTTCTTCCTGTTGCATCAGAGATGGATCTGTCATAGCAAGAAGACTGGAAACACCACAGCTGAGCAGTGTGCCAGGAGGATTTACCAGTTTGCTCCCAGATCTGGTTCAGGAGTCTTGGGACTGTACCCTGATGCTGGTTTCTAAGACCCAGATCGACTCCCTCCTTCCTCTGAGATCCCACCAGAAGCCCTTACATTGGTAATCTACTCCAAATGAGTCCTCCATGGGGAAAGAACAACACGTAACTTACACCTCCCTTAACTGTGGTGAACACCAAGGTGTGATTTACACCACCATACATCCAAGTCTATCTTTGGAGCCACTCAGTCCCTCTCTGCTGATCACATGAAGAATCTAGCCAACCATCCTGCCTCGTCATCTCACTTTCCAACAGCTCGGAAGAGTTGCTATAAATCCCATCTTTGGCTCCTAACTGAAGCAGTTCAGCTAGGTGGAAAAATCTGGACTTTCAGTGACTTTACTGAGACCACACACAGAGTTTATGGACAAGACACAGAAGGCAGCTCTCCCATCACCCAGGCTGCACACAGAGCTATCTCTGACTTCCAAAGCTTCTAAAAACTTAGGATTCCTGTTTTTATCCTTTTTCTCATGCTTTGGAAGCACATTAACAGGGAGGGAATAAGAAAGAGAGGAGAAAAAAATTAATAAAGCTTGCCGGGATCTGTGTGTTAGCCCTTGTCATCACAACCTGAGGATTTAATTGCCCCCAGCAATACATCTCAGGGGCTGGAGATGCTTTTTACAGGGATTTGTAGAACAAGGCAAGGTCTGCATTGTCTGATGCTGTGTCATGGTGACCTGATGCCATGTTTATAGGGAATGCCTGGTCCCTCACGTCGCTGCTAACCCTACCATGAACCTCCCTGTGCTCCAGAGGGAAGAATTCAGCCTGCAGGGAAGGGACTTACCCTCACAACCCAGTGGCCTTGAGTCAGGAAGATGTGCTAGAGCCATCCAGGACGTGCTATAAACAAATGAGCCAATGGACAAAAAATTAGATGTTATGTCCTGGGGATGAGGATGCACACACACAAACACGCTCACAAGGTTGGGGCTTTTTCTGGTGTCTGAGTTCCTGAACAGCACCGTTCTCAGAGGATTTGGAGTGATCCATGTATTGAAATTAAACTGACCCTGACTCACTCTGGATTCATGTTTCTATTGCTGTCAGCTTGCTGTCCTCTATGGGATATGAGTTGCAAAACAGAATTTTATAAAAAAAATACACTGTACAGCCATCTATTTTAAACACAATGTCTATTTTTCATTGCATATTGTAAACCACTTGAGCATTTCTAAAGTGATTCATTCCTTTATCTTCTAAACAAAGAGCTTGTGGCTGCGCAGGGCTGGGAATTTATGTTTAGCAAGTAAAAGGATTTCCAAGTTCAGATTGAAACAGGGATATAAAGAGGTCACTTGAAAGCAATGTATTGCTAGGATATAATAGCATTATTGTCTTTAAGATAATTTACATATGATTGAACTATGCAATCATAAATCAGTATATGCCTGCAAGACATACATTAGACATGACAAGGAAAGAGGGAAGGAGCTTCTCAACAAAGTTTTCCCCACCTATTTCAGCTGCACCTTGGCTGTCGGTGTACAGCATTTTCTTGCAAGAAGAGAACATATTTAATGACATTTTAATGGTTAAACCTTTAGGCTAGCACACCTAGCAAGGTGTTCCCTGAACATATAGTTGAGCAGGTAGATGGAGGGAGATCAAGCTAAATCCTTTCATAACAGCATGACTAGGTAAATTTTCTCTCTTTTATAATCCCATAGAACTTGCTGCCTTCATCCAAGTGTACACTTCACTGTTTATAGGGAATGCCTGGTCCTATCCCTCCTGTTGTTTTCCCTATGAACTTACTTTGACAAAAAAAGATTGATTTTTCTTTCTTTCCAGCCTATCACATCATGAATGCATATTGTAAATATTTCCCTTTTTTTCTGTCCCTTCTTAGGAACAAATCTTCCTATTTTTTCCTACCATGTTTATTTCATCATTTTAATGTCTGGTTTCGTATCCTGAACTCATAATTCTAGGTCTTCCATTTTGTTTCCCAGGTCTTTCATTAACACACAAATGTTTGCACAGTTTTTGACTGACAATAATGAGTGCTCTGTGGAGATAAGGAGCAATGGGGGAAGACTAGAACTTTGTGAATATGAAAAATCTGAATGTCACGGAAAAGTAGCATCACACCAGATCAGAAGTCCTGGAGAGGAAAATATAAATAAGCAGGGAATCTTGAAATAACAAGGAAGATAAAAAATATACAACAATAAAGTAGACAAGAAAGCTCTACCTGGGGGACTAGCAAGATTTTGGGATAAAGTGGGTATTGTCAGGAAGGGTTTGATCTGATCCGTGATGATAGATATTAAAATAGCAGAAAAGGTTTTCAGCTGTGCCAATAAAAAGACAATATAGGAATAAAAAATGCAACAACTAATCATTGAGGATAGTTTTGAGAAAAAAAAGGTGCTCTAGTATGGCATAAAAAATAAAGATTCTGAGTTTTTATTAAAAATGCTGATGGACAATGTCTTGAGCAACTTACTCTATCTGACCCTGTCTTGTGCAGGGGGTTTGGTCTCAACAATTTCCAGAGGTCCCTTCTGAACTCAGTCATTTTGAGGTTCAGTGAAGGTAGAATATGAGGTGGAGGTGAAGGAAGAGCTCAGTAGCTATTAGAGCTGGAGAGGGAAAGAAGGGAGACTGGATCTTCTCAACCCCTGAATGCAAAAGGAACTGGCACGTGATTGTGCAAATGTGATAACATGGATTTTAGAGGTCTTTATCAAGGTGGAACTAGAACTGTTTGACTGCACTATAGCAAAGGTGAGTTCTACCTTTAAAATTGGGAAAACTACTTTTCTGGGAAATTTAAGTGTCTATTATTCTTGTCCCAGCTAGACAAAAGTGAAATATTTTATAGATAAAGGAAGTAAAGGTGATCTTGTATGTCTACAGTTGAGTAGACTTGAAAGGGTGCCACATGGGATGTCTAAAGAAGACGACAGAGATTTAAATAGTAAATGGAAATCACATCAAAACTGTCTAAAAAGGAGACGAGAATAGATATTGTCAAAAGAAACTCTACAAGGCTTGAAAGAGATTAGTATAATAAAGCAGTCTGAGGATAATTTTTGGAACCAAATGTATTGAATATAACCTCCCTCAGAAAAGTGGGTGTGCTTCAGTGAAATCTGCTACTGGGAGAGAGGTGGGAAACACTTTCATTACAGAGAAAGTCTGCAGTATTGGATAGGAAGTAAGAAACACATGGCTTTGGCAAGTGGCATAATGAAAACAGCAATGTAAAGCCCTGCAAGTCAGGAATTATAGCCAAAACTTCTGCTTTTTTTCAGTTGGACACAATGCAAAAAAAGCCCTCTGCATACTAATTAATTTTGAAAAAGTGATACTTTTCTAGCAAAATTCAGTTATTCAAGAGGGATGTATCAAGCAAAGGACTTCTAACAGTGACAAAGCAGTCTTCATGCTTTTCTTGTAGGTCTGCATTGCGTTGAGTCCTGGGGCTTTTTGATCATCCAGACAGGAGGATCAAGAAGAAGAGAAATCCTCTTCCAAGAAGGAACTACATAACATTGATTTATCTGACCTGGCAAAATGAGCGCTGAGAAAGTCGTGATTGTTTTCCAGTCACAGACATGGATGATGGAACAGTGAAGAGAGAAGCAGCACTGGCAAGGTGGCTATAATCTGACTGTGGATAAATTTAGGTTGGACATGAAAGTTTTTGACCGCGGGAGCAAGGAGATTCTGCTGTTATCCTCCGAGAAGGCTATTTGGAGCAAATAACCTCAACATTTTAAATACAGGCTTGATCACTTTAGGAAAGCAATGATATGTTGTGGTTGCCCGGGTTTGCCTGGGGTGGATTCGCTGGCCCATAAAGGACTTTCTGGTTCCACGTTCTTTTATTCACTCTTATTTGATTTTTTTTCTGTACATGTCAACTAACATCTTTGTGTTTCCCTTCCGCATTTCCCTCTCCAAACAAAGATCTGGTTTCTGGTGAGCTTAATTTTTTTGTAAATGGATCCGGGGAGTTATGAACTGAGGAACATTTTTTTTTGGTCTGGCATATTGTTTATTTAATTTTAGCAATCTTTCCAACCTAAAATCAACAGCCCTCCCCAGCCTCTGTGAGTCAGTGTTAGGTGTTGATGTGTTCATTCTCTCTCAAGGGACTTTGGAGGGGAGGGGAGAGGTGTCAAAGGCACTATGCTAATACCTTCTATTCGAAGGCTGAAGGACAGAGAAAGGTAAATACACAACATCTGGGGTCAGAGTGAACTTAGGTGAACCACAGTTCGAGAAGACGTGGTCAGAAGAGAGATTGACCCACAGGAGAGTGATCTTGTCCAGCTCTGCAGTGCGGTGACAGAGAGGATCCTGTATCAAAACTTACAAAGCTCTCCTCCTTTTCTTTCAAGAAGTACAAGATAAGGCCAAGGCCAGGAGGCATCTAACACACCCTCTTGTTAGGGTGAAGAAATCAGTAGTGCAAGAACCTGCAGCAGATTCCTGTGCAGAAGGAGAGCTCAGGGAAGAGCAGGGGATATGGCCAAAGGGCAGACAACTTAGGAGGTGTTTTGGAAGATCAAAACCCAGTGTGCACACAGGTGCAACAATTTTTGGCAAAAACCAGAGGTGGAGTCTGAATTTAACAGAGCGAGAGATGTCATCTGGGATGGCTGCACTGGTATGCAGTCATCTGAAGAACAGAGGCAGTCCTCTGGACAGGCAAAGTGTTTGATTCCCTATTTCTCTGCCTGGTCCTGGTCCACTGCTTATGCACGCTGCACTTATTCTTTCACTCCGCTGCACTTAATGAGGTCATTTTCTCCAAGCCAGACTCTGGTACACAACTAAGGATGGTTCTCACCACAGACGTCTTCCTACAGGCAGCAAGTGTGAGACAGGGCCATTTCTGGATCTGTATGCCCATCCTCTTCCTGCACCTTGCATGGGCAACCACAAGCTCCAATGCCATGGCTTTGGATGGGCAATGCAGCCTTCAGATACATCCATAGATGAAAACACCTTGCTAGTGAGCTGGACCCACATCATCTCAGGCACTTTGAACTGCAGAAAACATCAATGCATTAGGTGTTGCCCCCTCAGGCATGTGATCTTTGCATTGTAGGCAGAGCTGGTTATAACCCACACCTCTGCCCCAGAGCCAAAGGAGGATTCTGGCTTTGAAGCAACGTTGCTTTTAAACTATGTTTTTATTGTTTCTTTCCATCCTTCAGCTGGGAGTTGCTCGTGATGGTCTGCTACCACTGACCTGACTGGTCCCATATTTGAGAGGCTGGTTGCAAGGTTTGGTTTTTCTATGGTTTGCAAGTATCTAGGCATGAAATTCAGACTTGCATCCATGCCCCACAACCCCTTGAACCCACAGAGAGTGGAGTTAGAGGAGGAAGAAAAGGATATTTAGGGAACCTTTACGCTTCATTAGAAGTCAATACTTGTAAGAAGTCTCCAGCCTTAGGGCTGTTATTCTTACAAAGAATAAAGACAAAAGCCAGGGGGGAAAAGAGGTGAATTGCAGTCAGAGGAGCACTAGGGGTGTGAGCTGTGTCCAGAACAAAGAGGAGACAGGAAACTCATTCACAGACAATCAACAAAATGTTCAGACCTGGTTTATTTAGGCCTTTTTTGGTACCCACAACGTTTTCACCCAAAATTGCCTGCTTCGGGACATATATCATCTTCTAACAAATGCAAGTCAGGAAGTGATTTTCCAAGGCAGTGCAAAGGAAGAAAGTTATATTGTCAGAGAATAGGATAGGATAGGATAGGATAGGATAGGATAGGATAGGATAGGATAGAATAGAATAGAATAGAATAGAATAGAATAGAATAGAATAGAATAGAATAGAATAGGACAGGACAGGACAGGACAGGACAGGACAGGACAGGACAGTCCTGGGTCTTCTCACATTTTCCTGTGAATTTCCTAAGAAAAGAAGGACACACGGTGAGGACAACAAATTAATTTATCCCCACTTGAAGATAAGATTTTATAGCTTTCTGAAAGGCATGATCTTATCCAGCTTCTGGGAAAAGAAATGGTCAAAGAAAAACCCTTTTCCAGACAGACGCAAAGAGCAGTGGCTGGGTTACCCCATTTGAACACAGCTCCTACGTCTCTGCGGCCACTTGCAGTGCAGAGTCCCACATAAAAAGAAGTTCCCCTCGCCTTGCTTTTGCCACAGATGGCCATCACCTTTGGTGCCCTGAGCATCCCTTTGCAGGCCAGATTTCAGTGCTGCAAGGGACAGATGGAAAGAACAAACAAAAGTTCCCCTTGGCTATTTGTGTACTATAAATAATATATTTTTAAAGCTGGAAGGGAGCCCGGGAGGAGGTTTCTTGGTCTCGGCTGCTGGTCCCAGGGGAGGTGAAGGTTCTAGTGGGGTTTGGGGCTTCAGGGGAGGCCTCAGACAGCTCCTGCACATGGCAGGATTTTTCCAGATTTCACTTTTCACTGGAGCGAATCATTCAAAAATATTTAAAGAGAAGGGCTTAATTCCGCTGCTTCTGGGGGTTACGCCAGGGCAGCCAAAGGACACGCACCCAGCCAACAGCCCTTGAATTGTTTGGTTAGGAATTAACGTGTGCGTGCACACGTGTGGGAGGGAGTGAGGGGCCACCGAGAGGGTCGCCGAGACTTTGGCTTTGTTTTTTGTCAAAACAGCTCGCACGTGGACGGCAGGCAGGCTCGCCAGGGAGGGGCTGGGGGACACGGACAAATTACTTCTCTGAGCTCTGCCTGGGGATCCTGTTAGCTCAGAAAATAGCCTCTTTGAAGGAAAACTAACAAAAAGCTGCCCCCTTCCCCTTGGGGGTTGGACTAGATGATCTCTCGAGGTCCCTTCCAACCCCTAGGATTCTGTGATTCTGTGATTCTCCCCCAGCCTGGGGAAGGATGCAGCCACTCTCCTCCTCTCAGTCATTCCTCCCTCCATCCTCCCTCCTTTTCTTTCATAGTCATTCTGTTCTTCAAGTCATTCTGGTTTGAAACCTTGAGTCTCCCCCAGGCCTGAGTGCCCCCAAACCAGTTACTATCTTCTTTTTACTGCCCATATTTCCCTTTTCTTGCTTCATATTTTCTCTTTTTTTCATTTCTTCCCTGTCACCTCCTTTCCCTTTACACATCTCACAGATATTTTTTTTCTTTTTTTTCTTCCTGGGCCTCCTTTGCCTCTCTTCTGCTTTTCCCTTCTGTTCTGCTTTCCCTTCTGTTCTGCTTCCCCTCCTTCCTTATGCTATAGCGATGCTGTAGGTTGGTATGCTCAGCCCCTGCTGAACAACCTGGCTTCTTCCCAACAGCAGAAGAGGAGAAAGAGCCCTGCTTGCCAAGACCTTCCCTAGCCTGGAGGATCAGATGCACCTACCCCCAGCACAGAAAGAGCCAGTGTGAGCGCTGCACAGATTTATCCCCTACACCAAGATCAGCTGTGCTGGAACTCAGCTGAGTTATATCACCTGGAGACGGAGTTATTTCAGTTTATGCCAGCTGGTGACTGCTGCAAGTTTAGCTGCTGTTGCTGGAGTACTGTATCCTGCTCTTCAGGTTTGGCTCATTCCTTTTCATACTGCTGAGCACACAGTCCTGACTTCTTTTAAAAAAAAAAAAACTTGTTCCTGCATGCACGTTCATCTAACTGGGTTGGAATACGTAGCTGCTGCTATGGTGCATTTCTTGTGCTCAAAAGTTACTCCAAAAGTTCAAAGCTATTCCAAAACACAGAAATGCATGGACTCCCTTGTAACCACACTCTTGAGGAACATCATTTAAAGCATCCTTCAGGCTTCTCGGGGGTCCTCTGGCATTGCTCACCATACAGAAGAAAAGCAAATAGTAGGCTGTGATTCACTTTTTCTTCTCTCTCACCTTGGAGACTGAAGCAAGAGACCCTGGAAGCCTCACTGGCCTGAAGCTTTCCCTGGTGGGCTGAGTACACATCTCATGTGCACAACGAGGTGTTGCCCGGGCCAACTGATTCCCAGCCACTGTTGGATGTCAGGGAATCCAGCTCCAAAACACACCTAGATCTTCAAAGCTAGAAATGGCTCATTATGGTTCTTGGATTGTTTCCTGACATTGCTTCATGGTGTTTTTCTTGCAGATTTGGCAGCCAGGTGGTTTACTTACCTGAGATTCTCCTGTTCTCAAGGCTGCAGCTGTCCTGTAGACTCAGTGGTGGGATTCCTCCCTCTCTCTCCTTTGTCCCATGGGAATCTGTTCAATTCACTTTGAGTTCAAATCCATCATCGTGTTATCAAGAGCTAAGAGGGCTTTGTGTACACAAATAACTGAAACAGGAGAAGTCTCACATCCTAATAGCTGCAATAACTTCCCTCAAAAACCAAGGTGGTCTTGCTCATCTTCCCTACTAGAAGTCCTTGACTGAAGTTAACTTCTGAACAGGGTTCATTTCCTGGGAGGCTGTTACTTAGTCTTGGCTAAACCTATACAGAAGAAGAGAAAAGAGGGCTAAGGGGAGACCTTATTGCTATCTTCAGCTACCTGACAGGAAGATGTGGAATAGGTGGAGACAAACTCTTCTTGAAAATGCAGAGCAGAAGGGCAAGAAGCAATCCCAGAAGTTGCAGTAAGGGAAATTCTGATTGCATATTAGGGAGAAAAGTCTTTTTGCTCTAAGTATGACCAAAATCCAGAGATTTTGTGAAATCTCCATCCTAATTGAAGTTGAACCTGCTTTGATCAGGAGGGTGGATCAGAGGCCTCCAGAGGTTCTCTCCCATACTCATTACTCTATAATCATATTGACAAGTCATCTGAACGTTGCTCAAGTCTTGCTCTTGACCACAGTTTTTTTTTCTAGTATGGATGAAACGTTAAAGTTCAAAACACCTTCTCCATTCTCTGTTGTTCTCTGCATATCCTCCTTGTCATTTAATTACCTATTTTTTTCCCCAATTGACTGGGTTTTGATATTTCTATTCTTTCAGCCAACTCATATGTTTCTCCTGCTGCTTACTCTCCCACCTGCTGTGGCAGACACTCTGGGTTGACATTTTTCACATAGCTCGAGTACATCCTGCTGGAGATAAGGGGCTGTCAAAAGCTTGAGAAATCCTGATGCTTCTTATAAACTCATTCCATTTAATCCTCAGGGTTTTGCTTTGTTTTCCTAGGGCATTTTCTTTCCAAAGTATTGAGATATCTTGTTTATACCTTTGGTGGGTTTCCAACACTCAACATCTGTGTGTAAAGGTGGAAAGAACGTCTGAGCTGAAGAGCCAGAGTTTGATCTGTCGGTTGTAGGCTTTCAGTGATCCAAGCTCCTGAACATCAGCAGCTGCCTTGCCAATTTGTGATATTGTTTCCTGTTGAATTTCCTCACTAATCATGATTCTGCCAACACACATGAATAAATTCACCTTTTGTAACCTTTTGCCCTCTAAAAGACAATCTTTGAGCTGGGAACTGCTGGAAATCTCATTGTCTTCTTGTTTGCATCACAAGCTATTAGCCTCAGGTTGTATTTTGTAATGCTGGATGATGGTTTGGTTCCTGCCTGTGGAGCAGCTGAGCTCAAGAGAGCTGCCACAAGCAAAAACTACATATTTTGATCATCTACTCCAGAAATGTCTCTGCTTTCCCTTAGAGAAGTCAGTGGTGATACCAAATAGGAGAGGTGATATAATTCATCCTTATCTCACATCAGTATCTGACCAAACACACAGGCTCAGGACTGCTTTTCTTAACCTGTGAAGATTTCCCTCTGACCCAAAAAAGACTTAAGATGATGTTGATTATTTTTTTTTTAATACCCCAACATTTTAGGGTGTCCCAAACTAAATCACAAGGAAGTCCGTCAAAGGCCTGTTCAAAATCTGCTCACTGTGGATTTTGCCATTTGATACGTCATTTGATGGTTATTCTGAGGCTGAAAAATCTGTTTGACACATGATCTTCCCAGGTCGGACTTGAACCTCGTCAAAACAGTGAGAAAAGCATTGAAGCAGCAATTTTGAAGTGAACTGAAGAACAGATTTCACACCCTGAGAGGCTTAAGATCCACCACGGGAAGCCAATATGGGCATATTCTGGTCTTTGCACCACAGTGATTGTGGTTGGTTGGGTTCATACCTAACATCTGGATTAGTAAGGATTTGTGGCACTGCCTGAAAGAAAGAAGAGAAATCAAAGAAAATATAAAATAAAGCTAAAAAAATATCCCCTGAAAGAGAAGTAGCAAGAAATTTTCATAAAACAAAGGAGTACAAGGTGAGATGGGTGGATGTTAATGAAAAAAAGTGATTACAAGAAATGGCTGCAAAAAGAAGTGAGAAAAAACTTCACTGGATCAGCAAATTCTCTTACTAACTATTAATTTGGGAAAAGGCTAAAAAGGAAAGATAGTGAGTTTTAGAATACGTTTAAGAAACACTAAGCTCATGTACTCCTAAAATACCTGCCAAGAAAACAAAGCACCCCAAAGTAGTTGTTGTATCATCACAAGCCAAATACATAAGAAAAAAAAAAAAAAGCCCTAAAAGATTAAGATTATGACTGCATTACTAAGATAAATTGTGTGTGTTTATGAGACTCTCAATAAAAGCACTGGAAACAAAATATGGGACCAGAATATACCTCGCATACAAAGGATAAAATAGAGAAACCAACAAGAACTTGATACAAGGGGTTGCAGTAGCAGCTTTTGGGAGAAGAAGCATTTTGGGTAAAATTATTGTAAAGGGAGCAGAAAGGAAGATTGCAAACAATAATAACTGAAACAACAAAATAAAACAACCACTAGAAAATACAGCTCCTTTCCAGCAAGAGTTTGAATCATCGAATCATAGACTTTCAAAATCATCCAGTCCGGCTGTTCATCCAGCACTGCCAAGGCCACCACTGACCCATGGCCTTCAGCATCACATCTACACGGCTTTGAGATCCCTCCAGAGATGGGGACTCCGCTCCACCCTGCCCTGGGCAGCCTGGGCCAGGCCCGGACAGCCCTTTGGGGCAGGAATTGTTCCTCACATCCAACCTAAACCTCCCCTGGCACAGTTTGAGGCCGTTCCCTCTTGTCCCATCGCTTGTTCCTTGGGAGCAGAGCCCGACCCCCCTTGGCTCCAACCTCCTCTCAGGGAGTTGCAGAGAGCAGAAGGTCTCCCCTCAGCCTCCTTCTCTCCAGGCTGAGCGCCCCCAGCTCCCTCAGCTGCTCCTCAGAAGTTCTCCAGATCCTTCTCCTTGTGCTCCAGCCCCTGCCCCAGCTCTGTTCCCTTCTCTGGACACCCCCAGCCCCTCAATGTCCTTCTTGGGAAGGGGGCCCACAACTGAACCCAGGATTTGAGTTGTGGTTTCACCACTGCGAAGCACAGGGGGGCAAAACACATCCCTGCTTCAGTCTTGCTAAAGCTCAGTGATAAGGATGTCCTCGAAATCCAGAGGTCAGATCTCTTGAGGAAAAGCACCGAGCACTGTCAGGTGGGGTCAGACCTCAGCTTGCATCAGGGAAGAGGAAGGAGTCGGTCCATGATCACAGAAACCCAGACTGGTTTGTGCTGGAAGGGACCTTAAAGATCATCCAGTCCCAGCCCCCTGCCATGAGCAGGGACACCTCTCACTAAACCAGGTTGTTCCAAGCCCCAGCCAACCTGGCCTTGAACACTTCCAGGGAGAGGCAGTCACAAGTTCTCTGGGCACCCTGGGCCAGTGTTGCACCACACTCATCATAAAACATCTTCTGTATGTCCAACCTAAATCTATGCTCTATCATTATAAAACCATTGCCCCTTGTCCTGTCACCACAGCCCCCGGTAAACAGTCTCTCTCCAGATCTGTTGTAAGCTCCTTTATATATTGAAAAGATGCAGTAAGGTTTCCCAGAAGTCTTCTCTTCTCCAGGCTGAACAACCCCATGCACCAGTACAGGCTGGGGGCTGACCTGCTGGAGAGCAGCGTAGGAGACAGGGACCTGGGGGTCCTGGTGGACAGGCGGGTGCACATGAGCCAGCAATGTGCCCTTGTGGCCAAGAAGGCCAATGGCATCCTGGGGTGCATTAGAAGGGGGGTGGTCAGTAGGT
>VZRW01003553.1:305174-343153 GCA_013398125.1 Aegotheles bennettii
CTTTCGAGGTCCCTTCCAACCCTAGAATTCTGTGATTCTGTGATTCTGTAACAACCCCAACTCCCTCAGCCTTTCTTCATAGCAGAGGTGTTTCAGCCCTTGGGTCATTTTGTGACCTTCTCTGAATCCACTCCAATAGCTCTGTGTCTTTCTTGTTCTGGGGACTGCAGAGCTGGACCCAGCACTGCAGGGGGGGTCTCACGAGAGTGGAGTAGAGGGGGAGAATCCCCTCCCTCACCCTGCTGCTCACGCTGCTGGAGATGCAGCCCAGGATGTGGTTGTCTTTCTGGGTTGCAAGAGCACACTGACAATTCATGTCCAGTTTTCCATCCACCAGTATCCCCAGCTTCTCTACTGGATTCCTCTAGGTCTGATAATTAAAAAAAAATAAAATAAAAAGGGTTTCTTTTTTCCCAGATGCTGTAAAGTTTCAGATTGCCACTCAATTTTTGCTCCACCATAGACCTGCTGAATTTAGGAGACATCAATGCAGCGTAAAGTATTTCAGGAGTCAGGCAGCCCTGTGCAGTAGCTGTTTAAATAGACTTTTTTTGACCTAAACTCTGTGTTATCACTGAGGCAGTAGGTGTCAATTCCACCCTAGATGACTACATGTTATATGTAATGATCATTCAATCTGCTTATGTATCTTCTATGCATCCCAAGCTGTTTCATAACCCAAGTGTCCCTTGATAGTCTGAAATTGTAGGTACCAACGCCATGTTCCTATCTGATTTCATTTAAGGCCCTATCTTTACTTCTATTTCAATTTATTATTTTTCTAATGTTCACTAAAAATAATACACAGCAGCACCCATTGTCCTCATACATGCATAATCTCCTGTAATTGGGTATTTCCTCCAATTCACCCTGTCAGCTCAAAAATATTGAATGAACTCGCTGTCACGATCAGTTAAGCTTTATTAAAAACTGCAACCCAATATCTTTGATGTTGGCTCACTGGGAACTGTCTGACATAATCCCACAAATTCTTTCGAAAGCACGGCCGTGGGCATGCCCTGTGTGTTTTCCCAAGAAGTTTAGACAGCACAGGGCTGTACTCATAATATCACAGAAATTAGAGATGAGGAAAAGACTTGTTATTATAACATCATTTTGGACATTGACGGGCAAATTTTCAAATAATGGCAGAGATCCAAATGGGATGCAGGTGCTGTGCCTCCTGGGATCAAGGAACTGATGATCAGTAAAACTCCTTCTCTTCTACACGTTTATGTTTGGCTGACTGATGTAGAATCAATATATTTCTTCATTGATAATTTTAATACACATTTGACTGTACAAAGTTCAAACCCTATGGCAGCCAGCTGATTTGAGTCCTGATTAGGAAACCTTTGTGTTTGTTTAAGGTTGTCTTCTGACTCTTATGGTATTACAGATCCAAAGCCAGAGTGATATGACATTGGAGAATCTCAGTTTTCTTTTCAAAACAGAAGTGAGAATCTAACCCGTCTGTTGGTAGAAAATGCTCGGCTTTTAAAAGCCAGAGAGGATATAAAACCAATCCAGAATTATCTCTTATTTTCCTAAACTCATGATTTTTAAGCCAACTGGATGCTGCACACCAGGGGAAGAAGAAGAGAGTGCTGCTTCATGACTTCTGAGCATTTGGAACCAGTGATACAAAACATTTGGGCTTTAGTTTCTCTGCACAGAATAACCTTTTATTCACCAAACCTCACCCAGCAGCTTCACATATCAACAGATTTTGTGCCATACAGCTCCCAGCAGCTGACACCCACCTGCCCATCTGCCCCTGGGCACCAGGCCCTCACAGCTGGCTCATGCAATATGTTCCTACTGTCCCCTAATTTCCTACTGTACCCTAATTTCAACCTGCAGGTGTGAAACAGGGTGTGAGTTTCCATCCCCCAAAGAAACTGCAGAGAGAAACTTCAAAATGTTCTCATTGAGGTGCTGCAACAGAAACTGGGTGCTGTCCCCAACACAAGAAGGACATGGAGCTGTTGGAGAGAGTCCAGAGGAGGCCACAAAGGTGTTCAGAGGACTGGAGAAGCTCTGCTATCAGGACAGGCTGAGAGAGTTGGGGGTGTTCAGCCTGGAGAAGAGAAGGCTCCAGGGAGACCTTAGAGCACCTTCCGGTGCCTGAAGGGGCTCCAGGAAAGCTGGAGAGGGACTGGTGCCAAGGGCAGGGAGTGATGGGACGAGGGGGAATGGGTTCCAATTGGAAGAGAGGAGATTGAGATTAGATGTAATGTGTCCCTGTCCATGGCAGGGGGTTTGGAACTAGATGATCTTTAAGGTCCCTTCCAACCCAAACCATTCCATGATTCTATGAAACATTTTCTGAAGGCATCACCAAATCACCATTCAATTATTCTAAAGTCTTGGAAGGGAGAGGGGAGTGTGGAAGAAGAACATCTCCATGTGGCTTTTATACAGGGAAGTGTTAACCTACTGCCTAATGAAGACATCTGAGGCATTGACTATTCCACTGATGAAAGGGTGGGAAACCTCCAGAAAGAGAGGTGAGACACAAAAAAGGAGAAGGGAATAGCTGCAGAAAGGGACCAAGGAAAAGTCGAGAAGACAAAGGGAAAGATGCTGGCAGACCTTAAAGGCAGAAGGTTTTCCCACTGAGCAAGGCTCTAGGCATCAAATAAGAAATAATCCCAAATTCATATTTTGTACTGCAAAAAGCCCATATTTTGGCCCTGGTGTCTGTGCACTCATCGCAGTGACGTCAATGGGAGCTTTGCAGCTGATCAAGGGGTGTTTACAGCCTTCCATTTTTATCCCAGCTCATCAGCCAGGGGACAAGTTAACGGAACATCTCTAAAGCTGGAAGTCCTCCCTTTCCCTTGAAGCCGTCAACCCATGCTCTAGAACCTGGGGGAACCTTTTGCCAACAGGTTGTCATTTCTCTCGCCATGTTGGTTGGGAATGTGGAGACAATTCCTTTTCCAGGATGTTCAACCATGCTTGGCTTTCTTCTGCACACTTGGCAGCAGAGCAGTCTCCCAGCAGCTTTGCAATCTCTCTCTGCTCTCATTTCCTGCATCTCAGGGTGTTTGCCAGGACTCTCTGACATGTTGGGCAACTTTTTTCCCTGCAGAATACGGATCAGATGAACTTCTCCAAAAGCCATGAGCTGACACAGCCAACTTGTGTTTTTAATCATTGTCCTGATGAACAGTGTTGTATCTGTAGGAATTGTGGTCTTATCAAGTCTTTTCCTTTAAACAGTTGGAAGAATCACCCCATGAGCTACCACAAAGAATCAAACAAGTTGCTCACAGCCTACCTAGGTCCCTTGTGTTCTATGTTCACAGAATAGAAATATTTCCATTTCTTGGAGCTTCTTTCCAAGAAAATGATTCAGAGAGCTGGAGGAGAGGTCTTGAAAGCAGCTGACATTTCAGAAACCAATGGACAGTGGTGGAACAGAGATCAAAACACTTCATCTGCTTTCATAAGGTGCCTGGAGAGTCTCAGAGGTTGGTTGTCATAAGGCTGAGGACATTTTTTGCCTCCTGAGCTCATGCCAAATAATGACTTTATTACTGCTGGGGTGCTAACGTGTTGTTAATGATGTGTGAGAGTGCCCAAAGGTCTTGGATCAGATACTGGCTTTGTTAGAGTAATCCAAGATAAATGATAGATAGATAGATAGATAGATAGATAGATAGATAGATAGATAGATGTGCAACTCTCAGTTTGCTCTAGCCAGGAAAGGGACTGCTTTGTCTTTATCAAATGTATTCTTCTTTCTTTGTGGCTCTATCCCTTGAACTTTAGGGAGCCTTCTGTTTCAGCAGAAGATGAATAGCTTCATAGAATCAAAAGAGCAAAACCTCAGCCTGGGCAGCCCTCCAGGCCTGCAGCAACTTATTGGTCCCACATAAACCCGAGATTTCGATCGTGACTAGTCTATAAAGAATTAGTAAACTGTTAGTAAAGAGCTAGAGAGTATTATACAATCCAACAGTGCAGGAAATTGAAGCATTTATAGTGCTTTCCACTGATGTGCTTATTATTGTCTGCAGCACGTGATCCTCAGACTTGTAACTTGGACATGTTCATCACTTCTACTGGTCGTATATTCATCCTCCATAAACTGTCACTGAACAAAGTCTTAAAAAGGAGTATAACTGGTTTATTAGAAAAAAAGAGTGGTCTATGGGAAAGCCACCGAGAAACGCTGTCAAGGCCGAGTCAGGATTTTGGTTCTCCTCACAGCATCACTCCAGAGACCCTGGGTAGTGTTTTCCAAATTTCATTCTTTTAAAATTCAATATACTTCCACTCCACGTGCCATCCCCACTGAGTGATCTGAAGCTTTCTGACAATCAGTTGACACCTCCTGGTTATCTTGCACATCCACCTTTGGAGTACTCCAAGGATTTCCAGATACTTGTCCACTGCAGCTTGGAAACTGCCTTCTTCAAGGCAGAGATTGCCTGTTCCATGTCTGGACATCACTTCCCCAGAACTTCTCTGTAGCTACTGTAGCTAATATTGCAGTAATAAACACTGCTCCACTCTCTAGAGAGTGAATGTTTCTTTGACAGACATGGTATTGGACTCTCCATATAGCTGACAGCTTGGATATACAAGCCTGATACATGGGTGAAATTTGTAGCTCATGAAAATTTATTGCTCCTCTTGTTCACGACACGACTGTGCACTATCTGTGTGCATTGTCAGCTTGCATTCAAAAAAACTCTGCCTTTGCAAGTAAATCGTCTCCTCTCATTTCATGCATTTCCAAAAAAGGCCATGATTTGCAGGCAGACAGCAGTCCCCACCAGTCTTTGAGAGCAGGTGGAAGTCATCTAGTACAAAGCCCTCAGAAATCAGTAGCTCTGGGAACACGCCACAGCTTGAGGGCAAGATGGGAGTTGGTGACATGAAGGCAGAAATGAGAACAATTCTGGAGGAGGGAGGAGATGCTCTTCATTCAGAAGTGGGTTACTCGTTGATGTACAAAGAGTTGTTCCCAACTTCCAGGAGGCCCCAGCATCGGCTCCAAGCAAAACCTAACGGGTTGCTGGAGACCTTATGTTTTATTTCTTTTTTTTTTAAATGCAAGTTAAAAAAGATTTATATGTCGAGTAACATGAGACAATTACTATGTGTCTGTGTGTTTTTCCTCCTACGTCGGTGTGTTTTTAGAGAAAATTGTATTCATGAGCACGTTTGGCAAGTTGAACCATTTAAAAAAATATATTGAAAAAAAAATAAAGACCCAAACTGATATTTTGGCATGCCATCAAATCCCATTAAAATGAGAGAAAAACCCACCCTAATATCTTTTTCATAATCCAAAATGCAGGGACATGTTTTAGTCATTTATGGCTTATGGGCTCAGAAGTCCCATGACTGCTTTGAATTACCAAGAGTTTTTGGTCCTATTTCCCAGATTTCATCCTGTTACAAATGCTTGTTTTCTTCTTCCTTCTCTCCTTTTTCAATAACTTCACATATGGCTTCGTGTGCAGATTTAATCAGTTCAGCAACATTCCCATTCTTCATCTCTTTTCTCCATCTCTAGTACAGGTGAAGGTGAGCAGGCTTCATGGCAAAGGTGAGGACTCACCTCAGGAAGGATTCCTTTTCTCTTGCCATGTGTTTTGCTTTGAGTTAGAGCAAGAAATGTTCTAGATGTTGGATCTGCCATGCAAAATATGCCAGGCTTGGCCTTTCAGAGAGACAGATTTATTGTTATCATTCTGGACCATCCTGGTCTTCAAACCTACAAATGAATTTGTGGAGTTTCCATTTTGGTGGGACATTATGGATAACCCCAGGAGGTGCAGGACTTTCAACCTGTGTGGACAGAAGCCAGTTCATAAAAATATAAATATGGCCATAGATTAGAGGAGAGGTCCATCCAGCCTTTTATCCCATTTCCAGCAGTGGTCTTAGTGGATGCTTAACACAGCACAAGGACCCAGCATGAATTAGTTTTCTTTCAGTCTCTTTTCCAAGCTTCTGGCTGTCGTTATATCCAGACCTTCTTGCAAGTTCTCTGTGGCTCAGTTCTGCACTCTCAGATGTTCATGCGAGTTCTACTCTCTATTTCAGCAACTGGTTCTGCCAGAAGAGAAAGGAGACAGTAAACTTTATTACGTGAGTATTTGTCAGGTAGTGGTGGTGGGGTTTTTTTCTGCTATTATAGTAAGCATCCTCTAATGTGTTTTTTTTTTTAAATTAGTCAGATGGCTGATTTTCCCCAAATCAGGAGAAATATTTGGGTTTATGAAGGTGTAATGGTAGTTTTAAACCAGTAGTGCCCACAAACGAGTAAGGATGTACGTGGTAACTCAGCATCCTCTTCCACTGAAATACAACACAACGGTCTCCTACTTCTGGGAAAGAGATGGGAATGAACAGCAGGGATGAATGACAGCTATTCTTTTTGTGAAGGTGGTTTTGGCAATGAATAAATTCAACTTAAGCCTCACTTAGATAAAACCAGAGTCCTTCTGGCTTCTTCAGTCAAAATCTCTCAAAGTCTCTCTTCTCCCTGGAAGTTGCTCCTACCACCGCCTATATCCCAGCTTTACACACAGGGAAAAGACTTGAAGCAAACTCTCGAAGCACAACCTGGTTATTTTTTTCTGGGTCATTCAAAAGGAGTTCTCTGTGGATCAATGGTACATGGGTTTAGCACAGAGGATCTGAATGAAGATGTCCAACCATCACCCCAGTTCACTGGGGGAGTTGAGGTGGGCTTGTGAGGATGCTTGTTGTGTTTAAAAAGACAGATTATTTTTTATTTCTCTTTTCTGTTAAAATTTGACATCCAGAGACCTTAACCAGCTGCAGAGCCCTCCTCCTACCAACTATAAACAAGGGCAAGCTCATGGAAAATATCACCGCCTTTTCCCCCCTTTTTTATTGTTAAAACAATTCAGTCAGATTAGAAAAAGTTGTAACCCTTATAAAGAAATAAGTTCACCAGAAATGGGGCCCTAAAAACCTTAGTAAAATACAGACAATATCGTGAGGTTTTTGCCACAATGTTTTTTAAAGATTTAATATGAATCAGAGGCCAAAACCCTACATATTTTCTGCACTGGGAGCAGCAAGAGCAAATATCCATCACTGAAATGGCATATTCCCACTGATCCTAGAAGGCCATATTGTATTATTGCCAGTTAATATTATTAATAATTATTACAGGTGGGAATGTTCTATTATTATTATCATCATCATCAATATTAGCACTATTGATACTACTACTGAGCCTGATCATGAAGAGGAAATGCTTTTGCAAAGAACTCTATGCAAGTACCCCTGCCTCCAGGGATTTTGTGCACGTTGGCTGTTCAAAATTATTGGCAAAAATCTGAAAGGAAGAGACTTTTTTGTTCTATGGAACAAAACAATCAGAGATGTGTTGTGATGTCCACTGCTTGATGGACCTGGCTTTGGGTCCCCATCAAAAAAATTGTGAAGCAAGGCCACAAAATCAGTCAGGGGCTGGAGCATGTGAAATATGAGGAGAAGGTGAAGGAGCTGGATTTGTTCAGCCTGGAGAAGAGAGGATCTATCAAGTTTAATGAAATACATCAATTGAATTCAGAGGAAGGATAACAGTCAATTGGCAAAAAGAAAGAAAAAGTTTCATGATAGGGGTGATAAAACATTAAGACAGGTATCTGTAGAGTTTATGGATCACTGTCTTCAGAAATACTCAAAACTCTACTGAAGAAGCCATTGAGCAACCTGACCTGACGTTGGATGAACCTTACTTCGAGGGATTGGTCAGAAACAACTCCCAGAGATATTTCTACAACTCTTAGGTGACAATATCACCTCTTCACCCTTCACATTGCATTTTACCTCCACTTTGCAAAAAAACCAAACTGCAAAACAGGGGAGCATCAAAAAATAGAGGTCACTGATGTTTCAGTCATTAGGTCACTGCTAACACACGCCACTTCACTCATGCAGACACAGAGACAGAGCTCTGCTGAGGTTGCTCAGTAATGTCTGTCATTCAGTTTTCCCCTCATATTAGTTTAATTGTAGCTTTAAAATATGTACTTTATATCTTTGAATGTTTTCTCAACCTGTCTTCTTAAGAGTTTATGTGGCAAAGGAATTAAGGTCTGGGTAGGTAGGGACTGTCCACCCTGGAAAAGGGATAACTGACAAGGATAGATATCTACCAGATAAGCATAAGCAGATATCTTAGAAGTTGACCAAACCATGGGTGACATGAAGAGTAGAGTGTTGTCTACTCCTTCTCACAGATCAAATAACAAAGGTCAGTAAAAAATTTCAAGGTAATCATTTTAAAACACACAAAAGGATTATTTTTGCATAAACTGCCTGATTTTGCTATCAAATGCATTCTCACGTGACATCTCTAGGGTAATAAGAATAAATGACTTTTCCAAAGTGAACAGAAGAAATCATGGAGACAAAGCCATCAGTGGCTACTGAATGTGCTCATTTGGCATAGGATGTCCCTAACTCACCAGTGGCCAAAAGCTGGAAGGTTGGGTCTTGAAAAAGGGTCACTCTTGCTCCAGACTTCTACTTCTTTCCAACACTGATGTTTGACAGGGACAGGACGCTGAGCTAGAAAAACCTGCAGCCTGAGCCAGGATGGCCCTTCCTACCTCCTTGTGAGATGGCAAATGGAAGTGCAGGATGAGGTCCTCAGCTGGTTTGTATTGACGGAGCTCCACGGATTTCCCTGGCTCTGGGCCACTTCACACCAGCCAAAGATCTGTCCCACAGAGTTCAGATCCTTGTAACTAAGCGTTTCCCTGTAGTTTATGATGATGAAACAATAGCAAAGTGCCCATCTGCTGCTATCAAATCATAAGCCAACATATTTTCCACAGTCAGATGTTAGTGCCTGAATGGCCATGACAGATTTACTACAGATTTAACATAATAAACTTGGGGTTATGTTTTAGTAGCTCTCTGCCTAGTTAGTGGAGTGGAACTGTAATAGGTGCAGCATGCTAGGCCAGGACTAGGTCTGGTGGCTCAGTAACATGTGTTTTATTGCTCCTTGAGTTCCTGCTGAATAGGTTTTTGTTGGACTCACTCAAGCTTTTGACCAGGTGAAGGCAACATCCATCAAGAAACAGTTATTCTTCTGTGATGCTTACAGGGCTTAAACTAATGCATGTGAGCATGATCTCCTGGGGTATGAGCCACCTGCCAAGGCAGCCATGAACTTCTGGGATCCTGTGAGCAAAGCAGACTCAGATATGGTCCATGCTTGCCTGGGAGGCCCCACAGGCAGCGTTGGATGTCCTGTAATTATTATAAGATGAGTAGTTTGAAGCTTGCTAGTGCTTGGGGTGAAGTCAGGAAGGAAAATATGGTGAATTTACAGGTTGAGCACAATCAGACCAAGATTCCTTCAATATCTGGTGTTTGTTGCAGGCTTTGCTATAGTATAAAGTACCCCTCCTTCTCCACATGATGCTGCCAGTAAATGGTCCTCCAAGGCTTTGCTATCTCTTTTCCCTATGTGGTGGCGAGGCTTCCAACTCTATGAGCAGAGCTGGGAGCAGAACCAAGCACCAGCTTTCTTGTGCCATTCCCTAATCCTACAAGGACTGGTTATCTGTGGTCTGTTCTCTTGGACACAAGCTTGCACCAGAGTACTGTGAGTTTGAGTTGCTTGTAGTAACCACAGATGAAAGTTGATGCGTTGTAACTCATGGTGAAAATATAAACTGGTTTAGCTAATCCAGTGGAGCACCCAAACCCTTTGTGTTAGAAAGGCCTTATTGATGTTTCAGCAAATTTATTTCAAAGCCATGTTTCTGGTTAATTTGGAACAACTTTCCTGCATGTCCCAGTACACATAAACCTTAGTCTGAGTAAGTGCATCTGTTTGTTGTTATGGTTTAACAACCCGCCTAAACAGCCCAGATGGATGATGGTGATTTTTTACCCTTTGGTTTTCAAACATAAACTTTGTACCTGGTGACTCGATCCTAGAGGTGACGTTCAATGCCTGTTTTGTGCTCAGTTTGCATTTGGGCAAGAGGCAGACTGTAATGCCCAGAGTAGTACAATCTCACCGTGATTTCTCACTCTTTCCAGACTGGTGCTTCCATTAGAGTAGGGTTTACTGGACTCTGGTCCAGGTTGCCCAGAGAAGCTGTGGCTGCCCCTCCCTGGCAGTGTTGAAGGCCAGGTTGGATGGGGCTTGGAGTAACCTGGTGTGGTGGGAGGTGTCCCTGCCCATGGCAGTGGGGGTGGGACTGGATGAGCTTAAAGTTCCCTTCCAACGCAAACTATTCTATGATTCTATGATACATTACTCAAGGGTACACAAAATCAGAGTGACCCCGAAACCCCTTGCATTAACTCTCCAGTTCCAAGACCACCTCTTCAAAAATATTATTTATCTGCACTTTACCCAACGATACAGTCACTGGACTAATTTTTCTGCTGATATTTGCAACTGGGGAGAGAAGAGCACACACAAGCTTTGGCCCACACAGCGGTGTTTTGGATGGCTGTTCTCTGTTCTCAAGCCACCAGATTCTCTTTGACGAGTGATTTATGTTCAGGAACTTATGAAAAAGATTACCACATGCAAATGTTAACTAACTTCGATTACAGGGAAGGAAAAATTAATCCACGCTGGCCATTAAGTATTTTCTAAAGAAAATAGTTCTAATCATGAACAGAGATGGTTTCCAAGAGCCAACTCTCCAAGCTGGGCTCTGCAGTGTGGCCTGGATGCAGTAAGAATAACAGATGTGGTCATCTTCTCTTAGCCCTTTGAGAACAACAGTACCAACCCAGTCACACCGATATGTTGTTACCAGAAAGCCTTGGGATACGAGGGTGTTATCTCTGACCAGCCCGTGAGAGCTAGGGCGGGGAAGGTTTTCCCATCACGTCCAATCTGGGCAATGATACACAGGAGAATGGTGTTAGCTGACATTTAGGTGACTTCATTTGAAGTGTTTTTCTCACATTGTCCATGCCCAGTGCCGGTATGTTGAAGTTATTTATTCCAGGCTGGAATTCATGTTCTCTGTTCTTTCTCACGGTCATTGATTAGGAAACCAAATCTTATCACTTGAGCAAGAGAAACTCCAAACACCTTGTGAGAGACCTTTAGTAGCATTGGACCCATTTTACAGGTAAGGAAGTTGAAGCACATAGAGGTGATGTGATTCATGCAATGGTTTCTTCGCAGAGCTGCACCTCATGTGCACCTTTCCTTCAATAACAGTCCATAGAGTGAATTTGGGGGAAAAAAACAAAAAAACTTGCCCTACAATGAAATGCAGCTGCCTACAGGGTGGGGCCCAAGAGTTCTTTGTAATCAATACATACATATTACAAACATCTGTCCCCTAAACTCCAAGCCCTTTCCTGCAAGATTAACGTAACACTCAACAGTTACAGCAAGTTGTCAAAACCTACAACTACTCATCCAGATGACTACAAAGCTTTTACAGCTCGTTGTGGCCATGGAGTTCAGCAAATGGGAGTGGAGGAACGTGGGTCTGTGGGTACATGATATTTCTTGTTTTGAGCCTTTGGGTTACTGGTTTCTTCTCACCATGCCTCTGTATGCTGCTCATCTGTGGGAAATAGGTGCAGAGGAAGACGTGGCTTTCCCAGTTTCTGAAAACTTTTGATATATTGAAACATTTTCCCCACTTGAAATGGAGACGAGGGAAAGAGTAATCTCCAAAATAATCTCAAACCACAAACCAGTGGGGAAAACAAATTTGAATCTGCTAAGTAATTTCATTTTGATGATAAGGAAACATCCTGTTGCAGTTTAGACCACAATGTATAGTTTCTGCACTGTTATTTACATTCCAAAACAAAAAGGCACTTGCAATCAGAGAAATAACATTTACCCTTTTTTTGAAAGGAAAATATTAATATTCTTTTTTCAAGTAATGTTCCTGTTGACATCCTTTGCAAAGCCCATACATTCTGGGAAATAATATTGATATAGACAGATCAGTATTTTTCAACAAAAGAATTGTAATATAATTACTTGACAACTCTCAAAGTTCATTCACAGCCATATAAAGTAAATTATCAGAGCCATAAGTGATTTCTATTGCTGCAGCCATGCTCTGTGTTTGAAGGAATGTCTGTGAGGATAAGTGTGCTTAACTTTCTGTCCAGTAACTCCTGAATAATTTTAAATCTTCAGCTCCTTCTCAATAGGGGAGCAGAGGTCTCAAAGATATTGTTTCAAACAAGGCTGACGAAAGCAAGCAACTAGGAAAGGTTGTGCTGTGGCCATAAACTCTATATTAGATGCTGGAGAACCTACACAAGGAATGCTCCAACTGCAAGGCAGCTTTCTGGGGAATTTTATCCTTTATTAAACATGACTGCCAAGCAGCCATTGAATCATAGACTCACAGACTGGTTTGGGTTGGAAGGGATCATAAAGATCATCCAGCCCAACCGCCTGCCATGGGCAGGGACACCTCCCACCACACTAGGCTGCTCCAAGCCCCAGCCAACCTGGCCTTCAACACTGCCAGGCAGGGGCAGCCACAGCTTCTCTGGGCACCCTGGGCCGGGCTCTCACCACCCTCACACCAAACAATTTCTCCCTCCCATCCCATCTCCATCTCCCCTCTGGCACTTGGAACCCATTCCCCCTCATCCCATCACTCCCTGCCCTTGGCACCAGTCCCTCTCCAGCTTTCCTAGAGCCCCTTCAGGCACTAGAAGGCGCTCCAAGGTCTCCCTGGAGCCTTCTCTTCTCCAGGCTGAACACCCCCAACTGTCTCAGCCTGTTCCCAGAGCAGAGCTGCTCCAGCCCCCTGAGCATCAATGTAGTTCTCCTCTGGACTCCAACATGCACTTTCAGAGTAGACTGGATTTCCTTCCAATGGTCCCAACAGTCCACATATCCACCAGCTCTGCCGGACTGTGGAAAGGAGCACGGGAGAAGCCATCAGACCTATTGCAATGCTATAAATGCCATGCTGTGCCACGACCTGAACATACCAGGGAACAGGCTCTGACAGCATCTTTGAAAATAAACAAATAAATGAAGAGATGTTTGTTTTCTCCATCATAATTGCTGTGTCAATCCAAATCTATAGGACCTGGAAGATAAGGATAAGGATGTTTGGCTTGAGGTGGAGATCCCAGTCCCAGCTCCCAGTGAGCTTCAGCCCCATGCACCCATTGGCACTACCAGCAACTTGCTGTCATATGGAGCTGAGATATTGCCCTCTACAACTACCTAAAGGGAGGTTGTAGTGAGGCTGGTGGTGGTCTCTTCTCCCAAATTGCTAATGACAGGACAAGAGGAAATGGCCTCAAGTTCCATCAGGGGAAGTTTAGGTTAGAGATTAGGAAGAAGTTCTTTACTGGGAGGGTGGTTGAGCACTGGAATGGGCTGCCCAGGGAGGTGGTGGAGTCCCCATCCCTGGGGGTGTTCAACAAACGGGTTGATGAGCCACTTGAGGCCATGGTCTGATGGTCTGATGGTTAGGAATATGATGGGATAAAGGTTGGACTTGATGACCCTGGAGGTCCCTTCCAACCATAATGATTCCATGGTTCTATGAGATGGGCAGGAAACTGTGTGTCCTGTGGTCATGGGTGCTCCAGAGACAACGCTTTCAAAGCTACATAAACGTTGCCTAAAACCAACCCTTCAGCTATAAAAACAACAACATGATATTTGGATGTGAGCACAAAGACTTTTGGGATCTTGGAGCCTGGCTCCATTGGTAATAAATTAATGAAACACACGGCTCACCCTATGAATCCCTTTTGCTGATTCACTAAGAACTGCAAAAGGAATCTGGAGTTTTGGGTCACCTCTTCTCCAGAAAAGAGATGTAATTTTATATTTTTGTTTAGTATAGGAACCGTATGAACACTTGAAAGGAGTTAAAGTTTTAAAGTGCTTCTCAAAGTCACAGCCAGATGCTGCAGAAGGAAGGGGCTGTGGGAAAGATGCCATCAGCTGCCTGCACGGCTTCTCTTGTCATCATTGATTCTAATTGTTTTTTTCCAGTGTGGAAAATTCCCATAAAATGGAACAAGGATAAAATCATTCTGATGATACAAGACATCAATAGGACTCCATGGAAGTAGATGAACTTGACAGCTAAATAAAGGAAGCGCTGGTATAACTCATTAACAAAAATGTGATTCTCTATTAGAAGAAAAAAAATCACAAAAGGGGACCTGCTTATAGGTAGCTCTAAACCAGTTGTGTAGATTCCCATTTAACATAAATGAAGAGAGACCAGCAGCCTCCTACAACTGTTCATATCCTCCTAAACCAGGAGTGATCCAGGTGTGGTGACACATCTGCCAAAAGTGTCTCTCCTGGAGTATGGAGGGACTGTTGACTTTGAAGTTTGAGAGATAGTAGTTTCATCTGAGTATCTAAAAATGAAAACAAAGCTCTGGTGGGCTTTTCATAATCCTCCTTGTGCCTGCTTTCCAGAACTTATGGATTTCCATGGGAGCTGGGCATCTCTACATCATAAATGTCCACCAAGTCCTTTGCCTCATTCCTTAATTGTGCAAATAACATTTGAAAAGCCAGTTTTCACCTTATTCAGTCTCCAGTGCCCTGTCAGATAATGTTGGTTTTCTGTATCCTGAAGGTGCTAGAAGACAAAACATGCCAAATACTATGAGATGCTCACGTAGCCAGTCACAGGGCTGCAGACTCATATCCTATGTGAAATCACTGTAGGTATTTCTGGTTTTCAGCTCATTTTTCCTGTCTGAACTCTTTGCACACATTACTCACCTTGGGAAATGCTGGCAATAGTCATCATCATCATATCTTTTTTTGTTTTTTTAATCTTTCCCATAGTCACCTATGCAACTAACTGAAGCTTTCAGAAAAAAAACAATTAAACAAAACAAAAACAAAAAGCCTGAAACCCCCACAGACACACATAACATAGGGATTTTAAAAAATAAGTAAAATATTTGGAGAAAAGTAAAGATGTTTTTTCTAACCAGCAGTTCTAATGTAATCCTACAGATGTTCAGACAAACTATAAGACCAATTGTTTTCTGTGTGTTTCTCTAGGGTTTTTCTTTTTAGCCACAAATGGGAACCATTCCGCATTACAGAAGTTGAAGACTGTTCTCTGCTATCACCATATTCTGTATATTTCCCACTAACAGGACATAAATAATTCCAGCAAAAAAGCACATTAAGAGGAACACGATTGCCAGAAGATGCTGCCTCCCTCCCTGGTTATAATTACAAGGATGTGTGGTTTTGCTTAAATGGGAAAACAAATAGATTTTCCCAGTCTTTCTCTTCCCCTCCATCTGAGTAGACACTGACTTTATCATAAGCTAAAAGAGAAATATTTATAGGAAAGCCTTGTTAAAATGCTGGCACAGTATCATTGCCTCTGGCTGAGCCATAAACTCCCTTGGGGGAAAAAGAAATTCACCCCGTGAGGGATGCCAGCAAAAGCCAGTGTGTTGTTTAACTGCCAGGCTTGAACAATGCACGGGTCTCGTCTCAGATCTCCAGCCCAGCCTGGATTTCCCCTGTCAACAAGTCATTTAGGGCCAGATGGTTCGTGCTCAGGGCTGTCTTGAGCAGAGTTAATCCCTCCCTTTGGGGAAGGACAAGGGACCCGGTGACCACAGAGGGTCCCATACTCCTGCATCCATGTTAGATTCATCCTCTTGATGTCTCGTCGTGTCGACAGGAGGGGACCACATGGGAGATGACTGGAACTGGTTGTCCAGGGAAGTGGCAAATGCCTCATCCCTAGAAACAGTCAGGATCAGGTTGGATGGGGCTCTGAGTAATCTGATCTTGTTGAAGATGTCCCTGCTCACTGCAGGGGGTCTTAAGAGTCATAGAATCACAGAATGGTTTGGGTTGGAAGGGACCTTTAAAGGCAACCTAGTCCAACCCATCTGCAGTGAGCAGGGACATCTTCAACCAGTTCAGGTTCCTCAGAGCCCCGTCCAACCTGACCCAGAATGTTTTTGGGGCTGGGGCATCTCCCAGCTCTCTGGGCAACCGATGCCAGTGTCTCACCACCCTCACTGTAAAAAAATTCTTCCTAATATCTAGGCTGAATCTCCCCTTGTTTAGTTTAAAACCATCACCCCTTGTCCTGTCACTACAGGCCCTGCTAAAAAGTCTGTCCCCATCTTTCTTATAGGCCCTCACAAGGCCACAATAAGGTCTCCTCAGAGCCTTCTCTTCTCCAAGCTGAAGAACTCTAACTCTCTAACTCTAACTTTAACTCTCTCAGCCTGTGAGCTGGACTAGATGAGCTTTAAAGGTCCCTTCCAACCCAAACTATTCTATGATTCTACGATTCAATCCACTCTGGAGAAGGGTGACTCTCACACCTCTGTTTTCCCCAGTGTCACAGATTAAGGTCCTGTGCTGCTATATAAACAGGCTACTGTGCATGCTCTTCCTGGTGGATNGATTCTATGATTCAATCCACTCTGGAGAAGGGTGACTCTCACACCTCTGTTTTCCCCAGTGTCACAGATTAAGGTCCTGTGCTGCTATATAAACAGGCTACTGTGCATGCTCTTCCTGGTGGATCCAAAGAACATCTGGAGCTGCCCTCAGCAGCAGAAACTCTACATTGCAAGGGCATCTGTAGATGCTTAACATCAAATGCGAAATGCTGCCATCCCATTGATCAGGATCCCTGCACATCTGCAGGTGGACAAGTTGACTGTGAGCTGGCAATGTGCCCCTGTGGCCAAGAAGGCAAATAGTCTCCTGGGGTGCATTCAGAAGACTGTGGCCAGCAGGTCAAAGGAGGTTCTCCTCCCCCTCTACTCTGTCCTGGTGAGGCCACATCTGGAGCTTTGTGTCCAGTTCTGGCACAAGGAACTACTTGAGAGAGTCCAGCAAAGGGTTACAAAGATGATGGGGGGACTGGATCATCTCTTTCCTGAGAGAAAGCTGAGAGACCTGGGGCTGTTCAGCCTGGAGAGGAGAAGACTGAGAGGGGATCTTATTAATGCTTATGAATATCTACAGGGAGGTATCAGGAGGATGGGGCCAGACTCTTCTCAGTGGTGTCCAGTGACAGGACAAGGGGCAATGGACATAGACTGGAATACAGGAAGTTCCATCTGAACATGAGGAAAAACTTCTTCCCCTTGAGGGTGCCAGAGCACTGGGACAGGCTGCCGAGACAGGTTGTGGAGTCTCCTTCTCTGGAGACATTCAAAACCCACCTGGATGAGATCCTGTGCCATCTGCTCTGGGTGAACCTGCTTTAGCAGTGGGACTGGACTGGGTGATCTCCAGAGGTCCCTTCCAATCACCACCATTCTGTGATTCTGTGAGTCTTGTGATGCCTGGAGAAAGGTCCCTCCACCATCATCAAAGCTGCAGGACATTCAGGACTTGGTCTAGAGCTGCTCTAGAAGCCCTGCATTCCTACAATGGGCCACGACCTGCTGTAGAGGCAGACTCTCAGGAAGTCTGACCCCATTTCCAGAGCAGGAGACTGAAATAGATTACAATCCCCAGTGGATGGAAAGCTCAGCAGTTCTTCAGCCAACAGTGCCAGTAAGGAACCTTTTTAAATGCATATACGTGCTTCCACCGGGTGCTGGAGGCATCGGCAGGGAAAAGGCCAATCATTCCAGGCGTGTATTTAGTCTCTTTGCTGTTCTATTTTCTCACCCTCCCTGGAGGAAAGATCAGAAAGGTTGTCTGTTGCTGTAATGCCTTCCCCTCACCACTGCTCCAATAAATCTGAGCAGGGAGCCCCATGCATCTCGTGCTGAGAAGCTCTGCAGCCAAGGGCTGAGCAGAGACCGCCGCCGGCTGGGTGATGGAGCAAGGGGCTCTGTGCTCTTCCATGAGGATTGATCACTGACTCTGGTGATGGATTGTGTCCAGTTCTGGGCCCCACAGTTCAAGAAGGACAGGGAACTGCTTGAGAGAGTCCAGCACAGAGCCACAAAGATGATGAAGGGAGTGGAACATCTCCCTTGTGAGGAAAGGCTGAGGGAGCTGGGGCTCTTTAGCTTGGAGAAAAGGAGACTGAGGGGGGACCTCATCCATGGTTACAAATATGTAAAGGGTGAGGGTCAGGACGATGGAGCCAAGCTTTTTTCCAGTGATGACCAATGATAGGACAAGGGGCAATGGATGCAAACTGGAGCACAGGAGGTTCCATGTGAATCTCAGGAAGAACTTCTTTCCTGTGAGAGTGCCAGAGCACTGGACCAGGCTGCTCAGAGAGGTTGTGGAGTCTCCTTCACTGGAGACATTCAAACCCCACCTGGATGCGTTCCTGTGTGATGGACTCTAGGTGACCCTGCTCTGGCAGGGGAGTTGGACTGGATGAGCTTTCGAGGTCCCTTCCAACCCCTAGGATTCTGGGATTCTGTGATAAGCAACAAGGCAATGCAAAAAAATAAAACAACAAACAAACTGCTCGAGTGTGGATACAAACTACTCAAGTAGAGAAGCTGTGGCTGCCCCAGACCTAGCAGTAGATTCCCATTTAATTTAAGAATGGTGGTATGAGGGATTTTGCTGTCCCACCAGTTAAGGGAGTAGATTTTAATCTGGAGGGTTTTCTTCTTTAATCTAGAAAGCACAAAACAATTTCCAAATGAGACTTTTCTGCACAGGGGAAACTGAGGCACAGCGAGCCAGCTTCTCCACATTCCTCTCAGCAGGCCAGAGCTGGAATAACATGTCATAGTCCTGAGTCCACTCCAATTTTCCAAATCCAGATCAAGCAGCCAGCACAAAGCCCACATAAGCACTTCTAGGATTAGGCCAGGAATGCCAACCAAATCCTCTGCTAATCTGCACCGTAAAGTTCATGGAATCAGGCTTCCTCTTGAAATGTTGCTTGCATCCAGCTGTGTCAGAAACACCTTCCAGAAAATTAATCTCTCCAAGCTGGAGATTCACTCCCAGGAAAAGCCAATCCAGTGTGGAATAAGACTTCAATGTGAAGTTGGGCTTTTGGCCACTTTCTGCATGGGAATGAACTTGCTTGTAAGCAAGTGCCAGAAGGACATGTTTTCTCCTCTCAAGAGCTGCTCAGAAAGCTCCATAATTTAAAGATATGGAGTATATATAAAAAATAATCTTCAATTGTTTTTGTCTGATAAAAGGAATGGACACAGCTTTGCTCAGTGTGTCACAACTACATCTTCATCCCCATATTTGTACCACATGCCTGTGTTTGCACAGAGAAGAGAAGAGAAGAGAAGAGAAGAGAAGAGAAGAGAAGAGAAGAGAAGAGAAGAGAAGAGAAGAGAAGAGAAGAGAAGAGAAGAGAAGAGAGAATGAGATGGGATGTGAGGAAGAAATTCTTTGGTGTAAGGGTGATGAGTCCCTGGCCCAGGGTGCCCAGAGAAGCTGTGGCTGCCCCTCCATGGCAGTGTTGAAGGCCAGGTTGGATGGGGCTTGGAGCAAGCCTTTGTTTTCTCCCCTGGCCCAAGGAGTGGGATCACACGGGTCATTCAATGCCCTTTAGATCTTGCAGTGTTTCACCATTCCTGCATCCACCTCCTCTTAATGAATATTTCAGTTGCTTTGCTTCTGCTGCCAGTGAAACTGCCGTGGACCCGATGCCCCGGGGGTCAGGACTTGCCAGAGCAGTAGCTTGTGTGAACCTTTCTATTGTTCAAGTTCAGAGCCAGTGTGACCATTGTTACTTATCAGTGGCTGCTGTTTTCCATTACAGCCTGCTCAAACATGAACTGGATATGAGCACTGGGCTACAAGCCGGGCTCTTAGGCCTCCAGAGCTCTGCTGAAGGTCTGAATTGCTTCCAGCTCCTTCTTAGAAGCCGCTCAGTGTTCAGAAGAGAATCACACTCTTGGGCTCTTCACTTCTCAACTTGTTTCTTGCCAGAGAGTTCAAACCAACCCTACAGTTTTTCTTGTTCCACTAGAGCTGAGAGGATTTTCCCAGATGCTTGTGAATTGCTCAGAGAACATCAGCAGGCACAGAAGTTTCTTTCAGGCCAGAAAATACATACTAGCTCCATCTCTCCACAAGCTCAGAAACTGAACTTATGCATGGATGGGAAAGTATAATTCAAAGTTCAAGAATACTTTGCATTCCTAGAGCATCCAGCTTCCTGGGGCTGGAAAAGGCTGCATCACTGTTAACCACTTCATAGAATCACAGAATGNCAACACTGCCAGGCAGAGGCAGCCACAGCTTCTCTGGGCACCCTGGGCCAGGCTCTCCCCACCCTCACACCAAAAAATTTCTCCCTCCCATCCCATCTCCATCTCCCCTCTGGCACTTGGAACCTGTTCCCCCTCATCCCATCACTGCCTGCCCTTGGCACCAGTCCCTCTCCAGCTTTCCTGGAGCCCCTTCAGGCACTGGAAGGTGCTCTAAGGTCTCCCTGGAGCCTTCTCTTCTCCAGGCTGAACACACCCAACTCTCTCAGCCTGTCCCCAGAGCAGAGCTGCTCCAGCCCTCAGAGCATCTCCGTGGCCCTCTACCTCAATGGTGGGTAAGCATCCATTCAGATAGGTTTGGAAGCAAGTTAGGAGCCTCCCCTTCTGCATGCCCTTTTCTGCAGCAATGAGTGCCTTGTCACACCAGTATTGCTCCAAGAGGAATGCAATCATGGGGAGGCTTCTATGGCAGCCCTTTCATTTCAATTGCTGGGAGACCTGAGTGCACGTCCTAACATCCCTCCAGTCTCTGTTGGCATCTCAGCCAAATTTCTTTGACCCAAATATGCCCAGCCTGAGTCCCTTCTAAGGACTGATGCTTACAGTTTTTTTGTGATTAGTTTTAGGATTTCAGAAGTGCCTGGCCTGTGGGGAAAATCACACACAAGAACTTGGCCAGACTTTTAGCTGAGTTTTATCTTCTATGACTCTTTGTTCCCTACCTGTAAAACAGAGAGAATAATGTTTCAGACCTTATCACTCAAAGCACAGCTCCATGCAGGTATGGGCTGTGTGTTATTTGTGGGCTGTTCAGGGAAGGCAGCAAAAGCTCATCACTTCACAGGAGAACTGACACCGTTGGTAGATAAGGTACTCAAGTTGTTTTAGGAAGAGCATTGCCAGCAGGTTGAGGGAGGTGATCCTGCCCCTCTACTCAGTCCTGGCGAGGCCACATTTGGAGTACTGTGTGCAGTTCTGGGCTCCACAGCACAGGAGAGACATGGAGCTCCTGGAGCAGGTCCAACGGAGAGGTTGGACCACTGAGTTGGTCAACCTTGACCACTAGGTTGGTCAAGGGTCTGGAGAATCTCTCCTATGAGGAAAGGCTGAGGGAGCTGGGCCTGTTCAGACTCAGGAATAGGTGACTGAGAGGGGACCTCATTATTGTGTATAAATACCTAAAGGGTGGGTGCCAAGAGGATGGAGCCAGCTCTTTTCGGTGGTGCCAACCAATAGAACCAGAAGCAATGGGCAGAAACTGAGGCACAGGAAGTTCCACCTGCACATGAGAAAGCATTTCCTTAGTGGGTGAGTTCCCACACACTAGAACAGGTTGCCCAGAGAGGCTGTGGAGTCTCCCTCACTGGAGAGACAAGAACCATCTGGATGCAGCCCTGTGCCATGTGCTCTAGGATGGCCCTGTTTGACCAGGGAGGTTGGGCCGTTCCAACCTTATGGATTCTGCTATCCCAGTTCAAGAGAGGAGAAAAATAAGGAAGATTTCTATGTCACAATGGATTCTGCACACTCAGCAGCTGGCCCCCAAAACAGGAGTCATTTGACAAAGCAAAATGGAAGAGAAGTGGTTCCCAGTAAGGTCTAAATACAGAGCATTGTAAAAAAAATCAGTCCATAGCTTCTAACACCTGTCTCCACTGGGTCTGTATTGCTCTCTCTTGCAATGCCACAGGGAACACAGGGATTTGGGAGAAATTTAGTCTGCTCCCTGGAGAGTGAAATTCCATTTGTCTATGGGACAGATTTGACATGTAAAAGTTTCCCCACCTTTACTCACTCCATCAGTTGGTCTTTATAGGTTTGCTCTGAGCTGGAAATGAGAGTTCTTCTGCACAGCCCCTCTCAGCCTCACTGTCCCATCCCATCTGTGCTAGCAAAAGGTACTTTTATTCTCAAAATTCCACACCTTTCCAAAAAGCAGTGAGCAGAGCGGGAGCTGAACTGCCAGAAAAGTGGACCAGCTTAGCATCAAACCAAAACAGAGATTTGTTTCTATTTTTATTGTGCGGAACAAAGAATATTGTATTTTTATTTCAGAGCAACTCCGAATGTTTTGTTTCACTCCAAGGTGCTTTGTTTTGTTTTCAGCTTATTGAATCCTTGCAAAGAATTGTTTAAATTCCGTGCTGAGACAAGGAATAGTTTTGAAACGGAGAATTCCAAATGCTTCATTAATATTATTTAAAATAAAATAAAAACCCAAACAACCACTCTGCACTGTTTTTCTCCCGGAGGAAACAATTCCCTGAATTTCTGTATCATTTTAGACTGAAGGAAAAAAAAATAGTCACTCAGCTCTCACTGCAAGTCACTGGAAGAATTTACACCAGATGTGGCTATATTCTGAAACATGCTACCCTATGGTTGCTGTAGACACCCCACTGCTGGCTCCTGCTCCAAACTGAGGAACCTGTTTCTCTCTGTGAGGTTGAACCAATTGCCTTAAAATCACACAGGAACACAGAGAAGAAATGGTGACTGTCCTGTCCTGCTTCCTGCAGGAGCATGTCACCATTGCTTCTTGGGGAGAGGAGCATCTGTAGCAAGCTGCGTTCCCATCTCTGAGGAGATGGGAGCTGGGCCAAGTGATCCCTGGGAAAACAAGCCAAAGTCTTGCATTTCAGACAGTCTAGGCCCTTTTAAAATCATCATTTCCATTTTCACTTGATTTTTGTGGGTGCTGGGGGACATAGAGACAAAGTGACATTTTCCATACAGGCACAAGGTGCATTCGAAGGGCTCTCTCCTCTCACCAGCACCTCTTCACTGCATTGTCCATGTCCTCAGCAAAGCCTTGTGTGCTTCTCCATAACCCCTTTCCAAGCCCTGCTTAGCACAAAACATGAGTCACCCCTTGCCCAGCCCTTCTGTTTGTCACCCCCACATCTGGAAGCCACCTGGGTCACACTGCTGAGCCTTCCCAGCTCCTGCTCCCTATTGCACAGGCAGCCGAGGAGAAGTCCTGACCCAGCCACAGCAGCCTCACACATGCTCTGACCTCCCTGGCTCTGTCTCCACAAGGCTGCACCAGCATTTCCCATGCTCCTCCAGCAACTGATTGTGGGCTGATGGGACTCATGACTCTGCCTATGTCATAGAATCATGGTTTGGGTTGGAAAGAACTTTTAAAGGTCCTCTAGTCCAATCCCCCTGCAATGAGCAGGGTTGTTATAGAATCATGGAATCACAGTCTGGTGTGGGTTGGAAATGACCTTAAAGCTCATCCAGTCCCAACCCCTGCCATGGGGGAGGGACACCTCCACCAGATCAGGTTGCTCCAAGCCCCAGCCACCCTGGCCTTGGACACTGCCAGGCAGGGGCAGCCACAGCTTCTCTGGGCACCCTGGGCCAGGATCTCACCACCCTCACACCAAACAATTTCTTCCTCACATCCCATCTCCATCTCCCCTCATTTAGTTTAAAGCCATCAGCCCTTGTCCTGTCACTCCATGCCCTTGGCACCAGTCCCTCTCCGGCTTGCCTGGAGCCCCTTCAGGTGCTGGAAGGCGCTCCAAGGTCTCCCTGGAGCCTTCTCTTCTCCAGGCTCATCAACCCACACTCTCTCAGCCTGTGTCTATCTAAATATATAACTAATTTCTGAAAGGTTTGAAAGTTGGGAGGAGTGGGGGGAACAGACACACAGATTGAAGATGAACTGATAGATCCATTTCACTAGGAAATGTTATGCCAAATGACTTATTGGGATCCTGAGTGCACTCCACTGCTGAAAGAGCCCAGTAAAAGCAAAGGCATTCACAGCAGTAAGACTGGAAATGGAACCTTCACCCTGCCCTTGATGGAAAAGTTGCTTTCAGGGCTGAACCAGAGGAGAACTCCTGCAGAAGACTGCAACTATGGCCAAACAGGGGCACTGGGGTCAGAAGCATATCAATGAGTGATCCTGCCTTGAAGGTCAATTGCCTTGCACATGGAGATGCCTACAACAACCCTACAGCCCAGAACAACCCTGTGGTGATGGCAGGAGATGCCTACAACAACCCTACAGCCCAGAACAACCCTGTGGTGATGGCAGCCTCTGGCATCCTTTGGGCTCTCTGACATTAGTCTGGAACAAGGACTATTTCTCGTTCTCTCAGCTGTCTGTGTCACTCTGGGGTCAGCTCCTGCTCATTCAGGGCAAGGTGAACTCCCTGGGGTGAGTTGCACATTGTGGTACAGCTCATTTTCCCCCTCCACTTTCCCATTTGCAAGCTCTGCAGCAAAGGCTGCGCTTTCCACATTGAGAGTGAACATAGGACAAGGTGCTCCTTCCCAGAAATAAGCTTAAACCTTGTCCTAATTCCCTAACATAATATGTTTTTCCCTTTTATTTTAATAAAAATAACAATAAAACAAAGCACCCTTTCTCCATTTCTTTTTCTTACACAAACACATAATCCTGGTGCCTTAATGTCTCATCAAGAAAATCCAGACTGGAAGCTGCAGCCAGGACTCTGTGCCACCTAGATATTTTGGACACATATTTGGACTCACATCCGCACATACGCACACATTTTGCCTTCTCTGCCTCAGCAGGACAAGACCTCAGATCTCTTCTTGCATCCACAAACTTGAATGGATACGCTGAGCCTCAGCAGGGAAAGGTCATTTCCACTCATTGACATTCAGGCTGTCTCCCCATTCGTACCCTTCAAGTGATATTTATATTTAAAGAGCATCAGCCCGGCTGAGGAGAGACTTTCCATTCCTCAGGATTTCTGGGAAGAGGGAACTTTCACACCTGTAGGAATATGGGGTTTTGACAGAAAAATAACCAAATCCTAATACATCTTCTCCTAATGGTCCTGCCCAGTTTCTGGGTTGAAGATGCAGGCTGTCCTGTGATAGGTTTACCAACCAAAGAAGGGTTTACTGAGCATGCACCTTGTGTCTGAGTGTGTGCATCTGCCTGTCTGCCAAGCCATTCTCCCTCCCTTCAGTTAATAACTTCTGAGCTTTTGACCAATTTCAATTCAATTTCATAGTGTGACTGCATTTTTTTTTAAGAAAAAAACATGTTTTTACATTAAAACAGCCAGACAAAAAAAAAGAGAAAAAGCTAGTTATTTAGCAAATGAGAGGAGAAGTCAGAAAAGCTCAAACCTTATCAAACACAAGAGACTGACACAGTGAAAGAGGGAGCTGCAGGAGCAGCTCTGTTCACTCCTCTGCCCTGGGAACATGTTCATGCTTTTCCTTCTTGACCTGAGAATTATAGACTCAGAGGATGGTTTAGATTGGAAGGCACCTTAAAAATCATCAAGTTCCACCCCCCCTGTCACGGGCAGGGACACCTCCCACCACACCAGGGTGCTCCAAGCCCCATCCAACCTGGCCGTCAACACTGCCAGGCAGGGGCAGCCACAGCTTCTCTGGGCACCCTGGGCCAGGCTCTCACCACCCTCACACCAAACAATTTCTCCCTCCCAGCCCATCTCCATCTCCCCTCTGGCACTTGGAACCCGTTCCCCCTCGTCCCATCACTCCATGCCCTTGTGAAAAGTCCCTCTCCAGATGTCCTGGAGCCCCTTCAGGCACTGGGGAAATGTACAGGCACAAACATAGGAAGACCAGGGTGAGCACAGACAAATATTGAGGTGCTACAGGGCAAGCACATTTATACAACTTTGTACAGTGGATGCCAAATCACAAACAGGAATCCTACTCACCACAGCAGTAGAGATGATGTGGTACCTTACTAATCCACAGTAACAACAATAGTGAAGACTGAGTACTTCTAAGATAGAGAGGAAGATTTGGAGTGGGGCAGTTGGTCTGTTCTATTCAGTCCCACAACCGCACGTTCAGAAAGCTACCCAGGGTGCTAGAGCTGCCTAGAGAGGAGTCTTTTAGGGTGTAGATAGGATGGGAATAGAGTCCAGCCAGCCTGTAGAAGTGGTCTTCTCTATCACAGCTCATGCTCCCGCTCCACAAGGGAATCAGCCATTAGACCTTAATGGCTTGACTATACCCATTACAGGATGAGGCTGGGATGGGGTAAGTTATTGTGGGTATTTCACGTGAGAGGGCTCAGAATAGACCTGAGCTTGGCAGCACAAGAGCAGTTGGTGAGAGTCACGTTTCTGTGGAGATAGGGAAGAAGAGCAGACATGATTAAGGAGATTGGGATGCAGCAGACCTATTCTACTCAAAAGTTAGGTTAGCTATGAAAAACTCTAGTTCATCAACTCTGAACAGTTTCTATCATGATTACCATCCATCCACTTGTCCTCTGCCTCCTCAACCTGTTTCATGAAATAGAGATCCTGATGTCATACCCCATTATCCCAGTGCTTTTTGTTGTCCATCTCTGTGCTCCCAAGGAGAAGGAATGATTTACCCCAAGTCACCCAGAAGCCCCACAGCTGTGCCAGGAACAAATCCCAATCAGATAAAGGGTCAGAGAGAGAACAGCCAAACTGTGCTCTGGAGTGGTTGGCCAGATAAGGTAACAACCAGGGAAAGATGCCGACGGAGTTTGGCAGGATGCAGGAGTTCACACACACATCCCACTTGGGCAGAAATCAGAAGTTGTTCAAGCCTTTCAGGTCCGTTGGCAGGAGCATTCACCCAGGCCTTTGCAGGTCCACAGGAGACATTTGGGAGCATCCCATGCCTTCCATCCAAGGCAGAAGATGTTAAGGACACAGGCAAAGTGAACTTGCCACTGAACTCGTGTTAATTATTTTGGAACCCGGGTGTGCCAGAAATTACCCAGAGAGGTTGTGCAGTCTTGGTCAGTTGAAGTTTTCCAGATCAGACTGGATAAAGCCCTGGGCTGCCTGGGCTGGTCTCCTAACTGAACTGCTTTGGGCAGAAGGTTGGGCTAGACACCCCCTGAACTTCCTTCCAGCCTGAACTATCCCAAGACCCTGTAAACTGCAAAGCTCAGCCATGCCTTCATCATCTGTAGGGTGATACCACCCAGTTCTCTGCATAATTAACAGCAGATAATGGGCACAGATAGGTGATAGATAATCATCTGGACCTACCTGCATGAGGTACTTGTCCCACACACCTCCCTCCCAAAAAGTGGTAATGCTTGGCTGCTTTTTTGCATGTAGCTTATTCACTGTGACTTATCTTCAACGTACACCAAATGTGAAGTAAGTTGGTTTCATTTAACATGAAATAAGAGTACATTGTATTCAGGTCACGGGCAGTGTCTTGCTCAGCGGCCGTAACCTGACCCTGCATCTACTGCTCTTCTGCCTCTGCTCTTCATCCTGGGACTTTCCAGAGTTTTGCTAACCCGTCCAAGAGGATTTTGTGATGTGGACATGCTGCTTTCACTTCTGACCCAAGGAGGACCTCAGACCAAACATCTCAGACTCCAGCCATCAGCCGTATCACCTTCCTTTCTTATTCTCCATCATAAACTCCTCCCTGCTCCCCCTCTCTACTTCCAGGGCTGGCTCATCCATTGCTGAAAGTCCTGCACCACTCTCCCTTCCTTCCATAATCCCTAAGATAGCAAAGTATTTGATCTCTCCTCTTTGGAAAGGCCAAAGGGGTAAGCCCTGGGCCTCCTTGGCCCGCGTGATGGAAAAGATCTCATGTCAGGTAATCCTATTGTTCCTCATCCTTCTACCTGACACAGTCTCATGGTGTTTTGCTGCGAGATCCCAGACATTATAAGATGACGGGGGGAAGTTCAGCTCCGTACTGACGGCTCCAAACACATTAGTATTAAATTCTTATACAATCAAAGCTGCCCGCAAAGTAAAGCCAATGATCTACCTGATTTGGATGTTCTTGGCACAGGACAATAGACTGCAATTTTCCAACAGAATTGACTTGTTATAACACAAGGACTTTTAAATTTATTTTTATTTTTTTTTTAATGTTAGCTTGTTTGCCCTCCTGCCAGATTTTGTTAGTAATACTGTGGCATCAGGCCAACTTGCAGCTTGTTTGGAGTTCATCTAAAAACCTCTAGTAAAAGGAGATAGAGGTTCCACATTTCCCTTGAAAGATGGAAAGCTTCAAAAGGCCATTTGTGGAGGCATCAAGTCGACTGTCTGAGTTCTCAATCCTCAAGCAATTACCTCATCCTGCTAATGAGGAGTTTGTTTCAGGCTGTACTGAATAAAGTTCTCATTCTGACTCTGGATTTCAGAGGAGCAGTCATTCAGTCAAAGTTGGGCGAATGAGTTCTCTTGCTGGTTTCCCTGTTTATCCATCCTTTTCAAAGTACAGCTCTCTAAAGGGGAGATGAAAACCAATTTAAATGTGCTCTGATTTTCCAGCTCAGGATACACCAAGTTTCAGGCAAATCAGCTTCCTACCACAGTCAGTGTTCATTTGTCAAATTTTTACTTTTTTTCCCCTTTTTTTGGAGACAGACCTTTTTCATGAGCGTTTCCCAGTGGTGACAACCCAAACAGGCGCTGTTTTTAATGTTATTTCTCCAACGAGCTGCTCAGTGATCTGGGGACAGTGCTTTCCAAATGTGGATGCCATTTCTCATGGCATGATAATGGCTACAGGAGACAGTTACATTTTCCATGGAAGTTTTCAGAGAAGCTACATTCGCTTTCTCAGTAGATTCTGCTTCTCTCATTTTTGGCCTCCTTACAAATAGTAAAGACACCTGGGAGACATCACTTTCTTCAGACTTTGGCTTGATGTAAGCCCATTACCTTTGGGCTATTAGCAAATGTGAACAAGGTATTCATGTAAAGCCAACTCAGTAAACAATTCTGGTGGTGATGTAGAAGAGCAACCTGACTCCAGACCTCTCCAAATCCCACACTTCTGTCTGCTTTACAAAAGTCAAAGGTGGTGAGGAAATCTGGTTTTCACAGCATTAGCATCTTTAGCTGAACGCAGTCTGTCTGCAGGGTGTTACAGCTGGGTGTGAAACAGTTTTCCTATTCCGTGAATTTTATTTTAAAATCTCAGCAAGCTTCCCATCATAAATTGTGATAAAAAGCTGAAGTATTCAAAGTGCTGACACCCCAAAGTCTAGTGATGGGGAAAGGAGGACTTTGGGCTTTACTGTAATTGCCTGGGTTTGAACATGTAAAGAAATCTTAAAAGCTTTAATTTTTATTTCAGACATCTTGATTTGTGTTTGCACTTTTATTGCAATTAGCCTTAATTCCAAACAAAAATTTGGCCACTTAAAATATCACATTCGTACAATATAAAACACCAAAACAAAGCAATTTCTGTACTTAAAACTTGATGTGAATCACGAAGTTCCTCTTTTCCCTTAAAACACTCAGCTTGAAGGCAGAAGCATTTTCTAGCCCAGAAGAGGTTGTTCTCTAATGCAGATGTGGTGGCTGGGACATACTATTTACAGAATTTCTTGTCCAATGGGAGATAGAGAGACCTCTGCAGAGCTGGGGGATTTTCTGTAATACCAGATAAATCTACAAAGGGAAGAGTTTCCTTTACTAATACCTGGATAGAAACGTTGAACACTTTTGCCTGGAAGCACTTTGAGACACACCTTAACGTTATCCAGTAATAACGTGGAAAATAACTGAGACTTTGCCACAGGACAGCTGATGCCATCCCACAGCTCTGATGTAAATGCATACAGTTGTATTTTTTTTAACCCATGTCTCCTCCCAGTGTATCTCCAGCCACTCTGGTGTTTAATTCATGTGAAAAATCAGCAGTTCAAAGCAGCCCTTCCCTGTTTGGGGTATTTCTGAAAAAATGGTGGTGTAGTGTTTCCACTTGATCTATGGCTTTATCTAATCCTGACACTTGCTGGTTCAACCCAATTTTGGAGATTGTCACGGGCAGATCTTCCCTTTATAGAGAGTTCTACCAAGGGATGTGAGCATCAATACTCAAGGGCTCCACAAGTATTGGATTTCTGCTTTCTTCCTATTGTCCCTGTCAAGGAAATAGTGAGGAAGGACACCATCTGCTAAGTTAAAACACTAAGGTTGGCTTCAAACCATGACATTCAAACTCTACCATGTGAGCAGTCAAAGATGGGACCACAAAGGACCTTCCTAGGGTGAAAGTCCTTTCAGGGTCCTCACAGCATGGTGTTAGTGCACCAGCACATAGTCTGTGGGAGCTCACAATGTTTTTTCCTTGTTCTGCATGTGTTCTTCAGACACAGATCCCCAGGTTGGCATTTCCACAGAAAACTGTTTTGGGGTTTCTATTTTGTTTTGTCTTACTTTTCCCTACAGTGAATTAAACTGAAAAGGTCTTTCTATCCACACTGCTTGCAGCTTCTTCTCTCACCTTTGTCTCTCCCTTTGTGAACATCAACCAAAACCTGAACCCATATTGAATTCATTTCCTCTCTGGATACCTCAATACCAAACATCCTGTGCAAAAGAGAAGAAGTTGACCTTCTCCTGATGAATCAGGAGCTCCCCCTCAGCTTGGATCTCAATCCTGTCTGAACACTGCAGTCTTCAGCAGCACTGCAAAGAAACAAAGAGGACATGGAAACCAGGACTGTGCATATAAGACCTATTGGCTTTCAGGGGCTTCAAATCACCCTGGTCCCCATAAAACCCCACTGACTTCCTCACCTACAATTCAAGCCAGTGAGAGCAGCCAGCAGATTGCTCAGTCTCTGCTGAGTGTCCAGGACCTGACATGACTGCCAGATGATGCAGACTAGTCTACATGGCCCATTATGAAGAAATCAGGACAAACCATCAGCAATCCCAGTGTTCCTGGAAAGCCTGGTCTACATGAGAACCAGGAGCCACAAAGGGGACTTGAGAGGGGGAATCATTTACGAAGGGTGGAATGGATGAGACATGGAGTCTGGATACAAGAAGAATTGGCATTTCCCATTCAGCCAAGGGTAGATTTCCTAAACAAAAGTGCTGGAAACCCCAGAACATATAAATTTGAACAGTCTAACACCAAGAGAATAGTTATGTTTGGACCTAACCTTCATGACTGGGTCTTGGCTTTAAAATAGCTGTCTCTCCCCAGGTTGGATCACACATCTCTGAAGCAGAACTGCTCAGCCAGAAAGCAGTGACCTCAAAGTAGGAATCGATGGATGAAATCCTAGAATTAAGAGGAGAGTTACTGCTGGATGATCATACTGGCACACAAATCTGTCCATTAAAAATAAAAGGAACCTCTAAGTTTGGAACTTTGAAGAAGTTTGGATTCAAATTCTAATATTCCTGCAGAAATCCAGCTATAGAGAATACAAAGCAGCAAACCATCCTACAGCAGAAGCTGGAAGCCAGAAAGTCCTTTTTCCAGACTTTAAGAAATGGGAAGATCACATTAAGGTTTTTTCATGCAATTGGTAAATCTCAGAAATGTTAGAGGTTTGGGTTTGGACAACTGTCAGACCCTGACCTCTTACCATGGCTGCATGAGTTTCAAACATCCTTGATTGAGAAAATTAGACAGGAAATATTTTGCAGTGTCCAGCATTTCCTGAGCTGGAGGAACCAGAAATCCCACAAGAACAGTTCTTACTCATGGCATTATTTGTACCTTAAGGCTTGACCCAGACAAAGCTGGTAATCCACAGAATCCAAGCAGAAAAGCAAAAAAGAATGAAAAAAGTGTGAACTTTAACCTAGAGCAAAGTACTTGTGTTCCCTCTGCATGATGTCCCAGAGCCCCCATGATCCGAAGTGTCCATAGCTGCTTCCAACATTGTGGTAGGGCTGGAGAAAAGTTACACACTTTAAATGGGCATATATTCTATTCTGCCCCTTTGGTGTCTGCAATGATAGCCTGCTGACAGATGTTGGTGTCAGACACAGCTTCCAATAGAGCTCATTAGAAAGAAACCCAAATTCAGTTACACTTTTTGGGAGGGGTTTAATGTTTTTTTTTCCCCAATCAAATATAGTTGCAAGAAATCGTGGATCAAAAGTTGCACAGAGCAAACTAACAGCTTCAGCTGAAATTCCTCAGACACAAGGACATGAATGTTCATCTGCAAAGTCAATGTTCATCTGTGAATCTGCACATTAATACACCCACAAATTTCCTATATGCTTCAGCTGTGTATATGCACAGTGGGAAGGTGACCACCTGTATGCACTGGAGAGATGAGGGGTGGTTGACAGCCTGGGGGTGTTGGTTGACAGCAGCTGAACATGAGCCAGCAGTGTGCCCAAGTGGCCAAGAAGACCAATGGCATCCTGACCTGTGTCAGAAACGGTGTGACCAGCAGGAGTAGGGAGGTGATGGTGCCCCTGTACTCAGCACTGGGGAGACCGCACCTTGAGTGCTGCGTCCAGTTCTGGGCATCACAGAATGGGGAGGACATTGAGGTGCTGGAGCGAGTTCAGAGAAGGGCAATGAGGCTGGGGAGAGGTCTGGCAAACAAAGACCAGCTGAGGGAACTGGGGTTATTGAGCCTGGAGAAGAGGAGGCTGAGAGGAGACCTTATTGCCCTCTGCAGCTACCTAAAGGGAGGTTGTAGTGAGGCTGGTGTTGGTCTCTTCTCCCAAGTTGCTGATGACAGGACGAGAGGAAATGGCCTCAAGTTCCATCAGGGGAAGTTTAGGTTGGAGATTAGGAAGAAGTTCTTTATTGGGAGGGTGGTTGAGCACTGGAATGGGCTGCCCAGGGAGGTGGTGGAGTCCCCGTCCCTGGGGGTGTTCAAAAAATGGGTTGATGAGGCACTTGAGGCCATGGTCTGATGGTCTGATGGTTAGGAATATGATGGGATAAAGGTTGGACTTGATGACCCTGGAGGTCCCTTCCAACCATAATGATTCTATGATTCTATGATGCTGAGGAATTACGAACTCGAGCACCAGGGGGAATGATTACATCTCCCAGCTTGACACAGGCTGTGCTTTACTATTTTGCTACTTCTGGACTTCTTGGTGATTGTTTATGATTTGCACTGAATTCCCTCCATCAGCTGAAATAATTGCAAATGACAGAGGCCATGGATTACAGAAACGTCTATGATAGTTCCCACCTGGTGTCTGAGACCTGCCAAGGTTTCAGACTGTCAGGTGGTGATGTGTGAGGGGCAATCACCCAAGGGGTTCCCCTGGCTTGTGGCAGATCTGTTGATCCTCCCTGCAGGTAACTAAGCTCAGTCTAACCACAGCTGATAGCATAAGAAGGACACATGGGCAAGAAAAAGGCTTTCCCTTGGGTTTGCGACACTTTGGAGGAGGATGAACCCATGGAATAACATCAGGGATGGGTCCCTGAAACTGCTTCTGCTCTGAGTAGCAGGGGACAGTCACAGTGACTGTGATCCTGTGATTGTCACAGTTATATGATCCTGCAGACATGGACTCTCCTCTCCTCCTTCTTTCTCCTTCTCCTTTTCCTTCCTTATCCTTCTCCTTTTCCTTCTCCTTCTCTTTCTCCTTTCTCCTTTTCCTTCTTCCTCCTTCTCCTTCTTTCTCCTTCTCCTTCTTCTCCTCTCGACTCCCTGGGGTTTGCTGGTGGCAAGTGTCCAGCTCTACCCACTTGAGATACTGCTCTGGGACTCTCTTGTCCTGGGAAATCAGGACTTTTCCTAATCAGTGCCTCAGAAAGTCCCCATCTCTGGTGGGGCAGAGAAGAAAGGCCATAAAGCCAGGCCTGCTCTCAGCAGTGGGAGCACTGCCATTGCTTTCTTTGGTTCGTACACTTCACGCTGCTCTGGTTTGTTTTTCAAGTTATTCTATTTTCTTTATTATGCCCAAACATTTTCTTTTCCCCATAGGGATGGAAGATGCCAGGGGTTGACACCAAGATCACACGCTCACAAAGGAGCTTCTGCCTCCTCCTCCCTCAGTTTTCTGAACTCTTGAACTGTTTTGGCCCAAGCAGATTTTTCTGGTTATTTCCAAGAGAAAATGCTCTGTGGTGTTAACAAGGCACTGATGGAAAAGTCAAGTCAGCTGGAGAGCCTCTCAACACCCCATCCTCTTCTTCCTCCACTTCTCTTCGGAGTGGGTCTGTAAGATCAGGGAATGCAGTCGGTCTGGTCACGTATAATCCAGAGCCTGTCCCATTTCTTCCCTCTTGAAAAAAACCAACATTGCTCTCCATTAGAATCATAGAATCATAGNAACTCTTGAACTGTTTTGGCCCAAGCAGATTTTTCTGGTTATTTCCAAGAGAAAATGCTCTGTGGTGTTAACAAGGCACTGATGGAAAAGTCAAGTCAGCTGGAGAGCCTCTCAGCACCCCATCCTCTTCTTCCTCCACTTCTCTTCGGAGTGGGTCTGTAAGATCAGGGAATGCAGTCGGTCTGGTCACGTATAATCCAGAGCCTGTCCCATTTCTTCCCTCTTGAAAAAAAACAACATTGGTCTCCATTAGAAACACTTCTAATTAACAAGGAGAGAAAATAGTGGCAAATAGGCAAAAATAAATAAATTAAGAAAAAATAAATACACACACACCCCTGAAACAAAAAAACAACAAGAAAAAGTCATGAGGAAGGTGTAAAAATCACAGATGATGAAAGGATGGCACAGAGCAGGCATAGTGAACTGAAACCACAGAAGTGTGACATTGCCCAGGTGGCACAACAACAACCAGGGCTTTCATAAAGAATTTAACAGGAACCTGCTGTAAGGAACCAGCCTGAACATCTGAAGTCACTCTCCCACTTGGTCTCACCTGGTCAGGGTGAATCCTTAAACGATTGGCACCTTTGGGGGACATATAAGAGGGAGGAAAGGAAGTGGTTTTAAACTGCCAGAGGGGAGATGGAGATGGCATGTGAGGGAGAAATTGTTTGGTGTGAGGGTGGTGAGAGCCTGGCCCAGGGTGCCCAGAGAAGCTGTGGCTGCCCCTGCCTGGCAGTGTTGAAGGCCAGGTTGGCTGGGGCTTGGAGCACCCTGGTGTGGTGGGAGGTGTCCGTGCCCATGGCAAGGGGTTGGGACTGGATGATCTTTAAGGTCCCTTCCCACTCAAGCCAGTCTGTAATTCCATGATTCTATATTGGAAATTAAATTCACAGAAAACCAAGCTGTGGGAGTGGTGCTTCAGACAGCATCTACCCTGCAGCTTCCTACCTGAGCCTATCAACATGACGCTCCCTCATCCTTTGTCCTCTACTTGGCAAACAGCAAACGTGAGCCCAGAAACACCAAATCTCAAGTCTTGTCCAACTTTCCCAGCTTTCCTTCTCTTGCTTGTATAAAAGGGCAACCACCCTCACTCAAGAGCAGCCCACCAAAGTGTTAGTCAAGGCTGGTGAGGCTGGCCCTGGATACAGCCATGGGGATGCTGTCTCACAGAAGACAAAGCTCCTCTACAGGGACTCGTTAAGATCGAAGAGAGGTAAGCCAGCATCTTCTGAAGCCCCATCCAAACAACTGTCCCCCAACCTTCTTTTTTCTTACAACAAGGAGTTGTCAGCCCTCAACACCTGAAAATGCTGCTTCCAGACATCAATGAGGAGTGTTGGAGCTGCTTCACTTGATTACGTGCAGCAGGTCCCTGAGGAGCAACTCTTCCCAATGGGAGCTCACGCGCAGGAAACCTTCTGTGGGGAATTTCTCCTGGCTGAGATGTGGTGAGGGTGGGATGAGGCCAGTGCTGGAAGGGCAAGGGCAGTTCTTAGGATAAGAATTCGGAGAAGGGTGCGTTGGCGGGAGGAGCTCCCAGTCTGGGAATGTCAAATTCCCCTCTTCCAGTGGGGTTTCTTTGAAACCCTTTGAGCACATGCTTCTTCCTTGAACTCCAGTGCCAAGAAAACTCCTTGGCTGCAACATCAGAGGGAACCTAATGCAGAAAAGATTGCGAGCCCAGGGGGGACAAAGTTCCTTTCAAAAACCCACCCCAGGCATGTACACACCAACGCTCTACACGAGTCACACACACGGCTGCACACACAGCTGGGAGCCTCCCACGGAGGAGAAAACACTCCAGGGCTGTCCTAGCTATAGCCACATGAAGCTTTCCTGATGCCCAAGGCAAAGCTGACTGCTTGGATCAGGCTGCAGCTGGCTGTGGATTTCCCTCCACGCTCAAGCCATGGTTGAGATGTGCTGACCTAGGCTAACCCAGGAATGTTCCTGTACAGTTTGGGATGACGTATGCAAACCTACCCAGTCACTTCAACAGTGTGCACACACGCAGGGGTTCCCACCCAGCCTGTTGCTGGCACACTGGCACGATCTGTACCTTCCAGCATCCCTCTGACCACTGGAGATACCACTGGAGATGCCACAGGGGCCAGCCCAGCAGCCTCGGTGCCTGTGGGATGGGAGCAGTGACCCAGGACGGTGTGGCAAAGACAGCTATCATTAGCAGGGCATCCCTGGAATGAGATGTGGGACACGGTCCCCAGCCATTTGTGGTCAGACAGGCATTGTGGAGCACTGGACCAGGCTGCCCAGAGAGGCTGTGGAGTCTCCTTGGCTGAAGACATTCAAACCCCGCCCGGATGCGTTCCTGTGTGATGGACTCTCGGTGACCCTGCTCTGGCAGGGGGGTTGGACTGGATGAGCTTTTGAGGTCCCTTCCAACCCCTTAGACTCTGTGATTCTGTGATTTTACACAGTCAGGGAGATAATAGCAGTTTCACCAACCTAACCCCTCTCCAACCAGAGAACACTTGTGACCAAACACAGGCTCTGTCGCTTGGACCAGGTGCTTTCCCTTATGGAAACGTCTGTGAAAATGTCACCAGTGCAAAATGGCAGCTGTTCCTCCCAGGGAACACCACGTGCGCCACAAAGCCATGGGCCTTGCTGCAGAGAGGAAACTGCCCTGAGCCACCTGCAGAGCCCCAAGCACTGCTCTCCTGAGAAATGCAGATGCTGCAGCTTCCCAAGTTAGAGACAGCCCCTGAAAAGCAGAAGGCACTCTTGCCAAGTTCAAGATAGCTGCCTTTCCTATCTAAAGGGAAACATCTAAAGGAGCTGTTGGAGCAAGTCCAGAGGAGGCCACGAAGATGCTCCAAGGGCTGGAGCAGCTCTGCTCTGGGGACAGGCTGAGAGAGTTGGGGGTGTTCAGCCTGGAGAAGAGAAGGCTCCAGGGAGACCTCAGAGCACCTTCCAGTGCCTCAAGGGGCTCCAGGAAAGCTGGAGAGGGACTGGTGCCAAGGGCAGGGAGTGATGGGACGAGGGGGAACGGGTTCCAAGTGCCAGAGGGGAGATGGAGATGGGATGGGAGGGAGAAATTGTTTGGTGTGAGGGTGGTGAGAGCCTGGCCCAGGGTGCCCAGAGAAGCTGTGGCTGCCCCTGCCTGGCAGTGTTGAAGGCCAGGTTGGCTGGGGCTTGGAGCAGCCTGGTGTGGTGGGAGGTGTCCCTGCTCATGGCAGGGGGGTTGGAACTTGATGATCTTTAAGGTCCCTTCCAACCCAAACCAGTCTGATTCTATGTGTTGATGTGAGGCTGGGACAGCCTGTCCCATGCAAGTGTAGCCCCTAGGACCCAAACCTTCCTCTGTGTGTGGAAGGTAGGACACTTGTGTTTGCAGAAGTGTTCCCAGGCATGGGGAGATGCAATAAGTGAGCTTCTGCTTAGTGCTAAAGCCACAGGGCAAAACTGTCCCCCTCATCAGCACCTGCAGAGGAAAAAGTTTTCATTGGTGACCCTTTGCCTCTGCTACACCGGTCAGCAAAGCAGCCACTCAATGCAACAGGAAGGTTTGCAGCCTAGATGTGTGTTTGGTTTATTGACTTGGATCAACAGCTGGGGCCAAATTACTGGAAGTAAGTCAGAGCTTTGCTGGTAAAAGACCACGTACTAAAATGATCAACAGCCTGCAGCATGTTCCCTGAACTGTCAAGGCTGAGGAGACAGGGTTTCATCCCTGGTCTTCAGAAGCAGGAAAAATTTAGCAAGCTTTGTTTCATGGGAAGTACATCCAAGAAGAAACTTGCAGAAAGAAAAGAAGAAAAGAAGAGAAGAGAAGAGAAGAGAAGAGAAGAGAAGAGAAGAGAAGAGAAGAGAAGAGAA
>VZRW01003553.1:343253-378993 GCA_013398125.1 Aegotheles bennettii
AGAAAAGAAAAGAAAAGAAAAGAAAAGAAAAGAAAAAAGAAGTAAGCAACCCATTCTTGGGATGACAAATCTGACCACTACCAAGTAACAGTCCCCCATTTTTCCAAGAACATGGGATTCCTAGAAGCATAAAATAATTTCTATTGAAAGAGACTTCCATTAAAAGAGGTCCTCTGGACCTCTGGTTTTACCCAATCTGAAGACAGGACAAGTAATTGGGCTTGGCATATTGATCATCAAGCACTATTAGTCACCATGCTTATGGATGCGGGATGAGGTCCCAGTACGGCCATAATTCACTCAGTCCTTGACACTGCCTGTCACGGAGTCACCGGAAAAAGTCCTGCAGGGAGCCCAAATTTCTGGATTGTGATGTACGAGACTGAGTCAGAGCTCCTCCGGGATGAGAGGTTGTAGTGGCAGGGCTCATCTGGTTGTGATTTTGGAAACAGTGGAGATGGAAACCATCTCTCGCAGGGAAAGGCTGGGAGGCTTCATGCAGGCGGTGGGGTGGTGATGCCAGGGTCTGGAGGCACATTGCCATCAGGGGTGGGAATCACTGGGACGGGGAAAAGCTCCCCCCTCCTGCCGGCCTCCATTCCCTCCTTACATGGGTGAGCAATTTGAGACATTGAAACAGGTTGCCCGGAGTAGTTGTGGATGCCCCATCCCTGGAAGTGTTGAAGGCCAGGTTGGAGGGGGCTTGGAGCAACCTGGTCTAGTGGAAGGTGTCCCTAGGGTGGAACTAGATGATCTTTAATCATTTGATGATTCTATGATTCTGTGAATTGCCACAGCCAGCTCTGACATGACCATGATGCCAGCAGAAACACCAGTCTTGAGGTGTCACACTGAGGTCTCGGTTACGTGATGCCTTTTCTCCCTTCAGAGATAAAGCCCCAGTGCTGGAGACACCTTAGGGAGACCAACATGCCCAGCAGCCAGCAGTTAGCAACTCCTAGAACTAGAAATCCTGATCTGATAAATGCTGCCATCCTTGGGTGACACAAACATGGGGTTTTTTGGCTGGTGCTGTGTCTCAGAGCATGAGTTTCAGGACAGAGGTTGAAGGCCAAGTAGGAAGAGGAGAAGGAAAAGGATGGGGATGAATCAGATGTGGAGGATGCTACATCTGATTCCCACATCTGAGGGTGGGATGAGGGGGGAGAGAGGCTCTACACAGCCCAATGACCCACAAGAGTTTGCAGCTTGTTGAGGTTGTTGCTGGGGACAACCTTGGAGACTCACCACCTCTCATATCCTTGACTAGAGTACGATGACGGAAATGTTACCGTCACCCAAATATCACTCAGCTTTGAACTTTCCCAGGGAGCCATTTTCATGCACCAGCTGCTGACTGATGGACACTTGATTCTCTGAATCAGAGGTTACGAATAAACAGAGGGAAAGAGACGTGGTGAATGTATCCTACTTAGGATGATGCAGGGTGGCCAGGCCCTGGGTCAGAAGGACACAGGACCTCTTTGACAGCAAAATGTGGGATTGACATGCAGAAGCTCATTTCCTTCCACAGATGTAACACGTCTAATGATGCAAGATTTAAGTGAAATCTTAAGTGAAAATAAGAATTTTCTGTTATTGCTTTTGTCCTTTTATTTTTTCCCTTTGTTTTCTTTTTTTTTTTTTTTTAAAAAATGTTTTATCCATGCAATTCATTCAAAGCAGACGCTTTGACCTAGTTAAGCTCCAGGCAAAGTCTATTTGGGATGCTCTGCATGAGTTCCCATCCTGATGATCCAAGAGTGCCTGAGTGCATGCTGGCAATCTGCTGGTTCGGAGCAAGCTGAGCTGTGTCGTCTGGAGAACATTTCCTCCTGGAGATGCCCACTGCCAGCCAGACCAGATTGACTTGGCCCAGCTTCACTCTTCCTGAGTGTTTGTCAAAGAGCTGGACAAATCATATTTCAGAGGATCTTTCCAAAGGGCTTCCCCTGCCTGCCCAGCCTGCAACATGAGCCTGCTTTCTCCCTCCTATGTCCTTGCTTCAGCAAGAAGGAACAGTGTTGGTGCTGGTGAGACCTCGGTAAGGGCTGTTTCTCCATCACCCAGGGCTCTACAGATTCCCCTGGTAGCTGGTTGATTCCTCAGCAAACACACACAGCTGCCAGAGCATCCTCAGTGATATTTTTTCTTATACAAACCTATTAAGCTGCAAATGGACCCGGACTGTTGGGGTTTATGTTAGGGAGGCTTTTCATAGCAGCGTGGGCTCTTTACAGCCCCCATGATTTCTCCACCACCATTAGAAAGGAAGGCAGAGGCTGAGATTTCAGAACAATCTCCCCGAATCCTCTCCCTTACAGGGGCTGTGAACATTGTCTCCTCTGTCTATACAAAATGCCAAAACTATTGTCCATAGAATCATAGAATCACAGAATTATTTGGGTTGGAAGGGATCATAAAGATCATCCAGTCCCAACCCTGCCATGGGCAGGGACACCTCCCACCACAACCAGGTTGCTCCAAGCCCCAGCCAACCTGGCCTTCAACACTGCCAGGCAGGGGCAGCCACAGCTTCTCTGGGCACCCTGGGCCAGGCTCTCACCACCCTCACACCAAACAATTTCTCCCTCACATCCCATCTCCATCTCCCCTCTGGCACTTGGAACCCGTTCCCCCTCGTCCCATCACTCCCTGCCCTTGGCACCAGTCCCTCTCCAGCTTTCCTGGAGCCCCTTCAGGCACTGGAAGGTGCTCCAAGGTCTCCCTGGAGCCTTCTCTTCTCCAGGCTGAACACCCCCAACTCTCTCAGCCTGTCCCCAGAGCAGAGCTGCTCCAGCCCTTGGAGCATCTCCGTGGACTCCTCTGGACTCTCTCCAACAGCTCCGTGTCCTCCTTGTGTTGGGGACCCCAGAACTGGACCCAGTACTGCAGGGGGGGTCTCACAGAGCAGAGTAGAGGGGAAGAAATCTATTTATTTTGCTGTCAGCTTCCTTACACAAAAGTACTGTCATGTAATTGGTATATCCCACACTCTCCAAACTCTTGTGCCACTCATTTACTCTTCTCACACTTGTGCACATATATTTCTGCGTATAAAAAGCGTTGGTTGCATTTGACCAAGCAATTCAAGGTTCTCAGAGAGAGGCTGATCAGTGTGACCTGTTACTATTAAATACCTTCGCTAAGGATCAAGGGGACAAGGGAAGAAATCCCAGTAATGAAATTCCGAAGTGGGACAAGGTTGTGGATAGGAAAAAAAAAAATCAGGAAAATGCTCCAGAGAGATCAGTAGCACAGTCAGGAAATGAACACACAAAACCTTCCACTTGGAAAATAAAAGTTAAGGCTGCTGGAGAAAGATGATCTGAAACAGCTCTTCAGCTCAGGAAAGTAACCTGGCAGGCACAAATCCTGAAGCTAATGGAGCAGGGTCAGCTAGGAGCAAGGCAGAGAGCCTCATCACCCCCTGACATCTCATTTCTCCAGGGTGTGGGTGCTGTTTTGAATGGGGGGGGACAGGACAGGCAGAAAACATTCCCTTGGAGTTGTTATTCAGCAGAAAATTGGATTTCTAACCCATGACAACATTTAGAAAAACAATATCTTCTCTCCCTGACAACCTGGCTGTATTTTTGCTTTTGTTTTTGTACAGATGTATGGATTACAAGGTGAGAAGTGGCTCTTTTGACCTTTTATTGTTATTTCTTGAGTCTAACTGGGGCTGATCAGTTTTATTTGTGTACTCTTTATTGTGCTCCAGGATATGGGTTTGGATGAAGCCTATTGCAGGCAGGTATCGTGCAAACTCTCAGATGGAGAGAAATCTCTGGCATTTGGGTTAATTATTTTCAAGTCATATTTTAAGATGCGTTGAAATACTCCACAGATAGTTTTGGTGTACACTCTACAGAAGGGTTGAGGACCATAAGAAGGAATTTCACAGCTTCTGTTTCCTGACTTGTATTATTTATCAGTAGAGGATTTGCCACTGCCAAAGAACAGAGACACCAAGATCTCCAGGCCATGTAAGTGTCTCCTTGGTGATGTTTATTTTAAGAATGTGGTAGAAGATTGGGAAAGTAATTCAATCCCACCCCTCACTAGTCACAGAGTGGTTTGGGTTGGAAGGGACCTTAAAGATCATCAAGTTCCAACCCCCTGCCATGGGCAGGGACACCTCCTACCACACCAGGGTGCTCCAAGCCCCAGCCAACCTGGCCTTGGACACTGCCAGGCAGGGGCAGCCACAGCTTCTCTGGGCACCCTGGGCCAGGCTCTCACCACCCTCACACCAAACAATTTCTCCCTCACATCCAGTCTCAATCTCCTCTCATTCAGGGGTATCAGGAGGACAAATCAGGAGACGAAGACCTGAGCTGTGGTGATGCACAGGAAGGTGGAGGTGTTGCAGGGATGGAGTCCCTTGCACAGTAGCAGTAGAATCATAGAATCATTGAATCATTATGGTTGGAAGGGACCTCCAGGGTCATCAAGTCCAACCTTTATCCCATCACATTCCTAACCATTGGACCATCAGACCATGGCCTCAAGTGCCTCATCAACCCGTTTTTTGAACACCCCCAGGAACGGGGACTCCACCACCTCCCTGGGCAGCCCATTCCAGTGCCCAACCACCCTCCCAGTAAAGAACTTCTTCCTAATCTCCAACCTAAACTTCCCCTGATGGAACTTGAGGCCATTTCCTCTCTTCCTGTCATCAGCAATTTAGAAGAAGAGACCAACACCAGCCTCACTACAACCTCCCTTTAGGTAGTTGTAGAGGGCAATAAGGTCTCCTCTCAGTCTCCTCTTCTCCAGGCTAAATAACCCCAGTTCCCTCAGCTGGTTCTTGTTTGCCAGACCTCTCCCCAGCCTCGTTGCCCTTCTCTGGACTCGCTCCAGCACCTCAATGTCCACAGACCACATTTCAGGGGTGCAGGAGCTCTCCTCTGAGCAAAGGGTCATCCTTGACACTTCGTCTTTTCCTGGCTGGAGATGGAAGAGCTGACAGCCCCACTGCAAGACTGTCCTGTGATAATTCTGGTGGAAAGGGAGACCACCAACCCACTCCCCCCCTGTTCTGCAAGCCACAAGTTTTTTAAGAGGGGATGGGGGTGCAGAGCACTGGCATTCACCCTCCTGCTTTGGGACAGAATTTGTGTGTTCTGTTGGGGGGTGTTTCTTAACCAAAAAGACAAACAACAGAACAGCTCAGCCATTCATAGGAAATGCTGAAAAAGGGGCAAGCGTTGACCTGCGAGCTGTTGGAATAATTGACTTTGTTGTCCAAGCAGTCTCATCTCTTCAATTCTTCAACTCCCAAACCATCTGTTCTCTGAAACCTTAAGGTTAATAAGCATTAAGAGCTCCTCCCCTAAGATTAATAAGAATGAAGAGCTCTCCTTTTCAGGGCTTTTCTCCACCTACAGCACAGTCGGTCGAAGGAAGCCAACATGTGCAGATCCATCTCCTCCACGCACGTCTCCAAACCCACCTCTCCAAACCTTTGCATGCAGGAGCAAAGCAAATAACATCTCCGGCAGCTGCCAAAAAATTCCACAGTTCCTGAGCTGTTGCAACTGCATTCGTCAGTGAAAAAAAAATTTCCTGGAAACCTCAGTCAGATGGGGATGGCGGGAGTAGGGGGGGGTTGGGAGGAGAGGGGCGGGGAGAGTGCGGTCAAGGCCAGGGCAGAAGTTCATGCAGTTGGTGGTTTGCGAAAATGTGTTTTGTTTGTTCTGGATTAGGCTGTGGATTCTTAAAAGAAAACATGTTTTAGTAAGCTAATTTCAAATCAGGAGGGGAAGGAGCAGGGTCAGGGGGAGAACAAATTAGCATCTGGATGTCAGCAGAGTGAAAGGAGGATTTAGATGAGGAGGAAAGTGGGTTACTGAGACCGAGGGCAGCCAAATCACCTTGGTTATGTTCCTCCCTAAAAATAAATAAAAAATTGCAGCCACAAACAAGCACACACAGCAGCAGCAGCAGCACAGCAATACACACACAGCCCCTCTCCAGAGAGCAGCTCCTGGGACAGCTGGTGGCTCGCTGGATGGCAGGGAGGGTGTTGGAGGTCAGGGAGGATGCTGGATGGCAGGGAGGATGGATGGCAGGGAGGATGCCGGACAACAGGGATGATGCTCGATGGCAGAGAGGATGCTGGATGGCAAGGAGGGTGCTGGATGGCAGGGAGGATGCTGGACAACAGGGATGATGCTTGATGGCAGCAAGGGTGCTGGATAGCAGGAAGGATGCTGGATGGCAGGGATGATGCTGGATGGTGAGGGTACTGCATGGTAGAGAGGGTGCTGGATGGCAGGGAGGATGGATGGCAGGGAAAGTGCTGGATGGCAGGGAGGATGCTGGATGGCAAAGAGGGTACTGGATGGCATGGAGAGTGTTGGATGGCAGGGAGGATGCTGGATGGCAAAGAGGGTACTGGATGGCATGGAGAGTGTTGGATGGCAGGGAGGATGCTTGATGGCAGGAAGGGTGCTGGATAGCAGGAAGGATGCCAGCCAACAGGGATGATGCTGCCTGGCTGTCACTGGAAGGGTGATCCATTCACACTCAGGCTGTGCTCAGACATCTGGGCAGCTTCTGCATCTTCATTTTAGAGACTGCCTCCTGGGAGGCTGCTTCCAGGATCAGATCAGAGCCTGATGAAGGCAGGGTGGAGTTGTCCTATAAATCCCTTCTCGTTACAATCACGTCTGCTGCTGCAGGTGAGGGGGGAGGGAAAAATCTCCTTCTATTAAATGTATGAAAATACATGTATGGCCCCAAACAACTTTGTGTCTTCATCCCTCTCTTTACTTTCTGGCTAGCCCCTGGCTAGCAGTGAGTGGCAGATATTTGTCATTTCAGACACATGCACAAAGCCATCACTCCTGCTCATTGAAGAAGAAGGGAGGAGGGGTGGATACATGCAAGCAAATAGAGCTGCTGTGTCTGAGAGTTATCAGGCAGGTTGAATAACTCACCTGTAGATGAAAGCAGAAAGATCAGCCCACAGAGCAAAGGTATCACCACCAGAGTCCAGGTACCACAGCCAGAGACTGGACTTGTCCTGGGAGGACTCTTCCCTCTGCATTCCTACTTTTCCAGAGCTCTCCCTCCCCCTGTGCTGAGGGACAGGCAATACTGCGGATGGACGTGGGACCAGGCTGTTCCCAGTGTCACCATCCAGCTCTGGTGGATTCACACCGTGCTCAGGTCCCTCTCAGTGGCACAGAGCTGGCAGATCTGGCCAGAGAACATTGAACATGATTTGATCTGGACTCCTCTGTATGCGATTCTGCAGAAGCCAAGAAATTCTGCCCCATTTTATTAATTAAATACTATTTAATCTTTGTAAATATTAATTAATCTTTGTAATTGTTATTCTTGGTTTTATCTATTTTATTCATCTTTGCAAATGTTTTGGTGTTGGGTTTTTTTTTTTTCCTTTTTGTTTTCTTTACACTACAACAAGAAATACTCTGACTTCTGCAGATGGGTACATTCATCTTGTGACAAAAGGAGAAGCATAAAAGAATGGGAGTATTTTGATTTATTGCTTTTTGGTTTGTCTGTAAAAATCAGTGAGTGAGTCTCCTGTGACAGTAAGAAGAGTCTGAGTTCAGCATTCAGCCCTGTCCTGTTGTCTCAGTTATAAATTTATCCTGTTGTCTCAGTTATAAATTTACACTTTTGTTATGAGCACTGAGGAACAGGAAGATTGCTTGAGTGCATGGGGTCAGAAGTGGAGCCTTTCACCCCGTCTCAGAGTGGGTAGCACTAGACGTGCAGAGAAATTATAAGAAACTCACTTTTATTGAATAACCTCTCCTTAGGGAAAACAATTTTGTGCTACTCCTTTTAGAGATCACCTTTCAGAGTAAGTTTTATATTGCATCCGAAAAGTGACACTGCTCTTGAAACCTTCCCTCTGCACATTGCTGGAAATACCTGGGAATTGCTGGAAATACCCATCTGAGTGCCCCATAGCATAGTCCAACCATGGTGAGAGCAGAGACTGTCACCAGGCACACATCATGGCTTTTTATCCTTTCTTTGCACATGTAAATATTTGTCATCTTCTTTGTCATCTCCTCTCGCCTTTCCTTCTCCGCTGACACATTCCCAGTGCCCCATTCCCATTCTCCTCCCTTTCATCCAGTTCTCTCAGCCCTCTCATATTTCGTCCCTTTCCTGTCAGTGCAAACATGCTTTGGTTTCTCCCAAACCTGAAGTCTAACCTGGCTCTCCCCATCTCTTCTCCAACACATCTTTTACAATCCAACATCCATCTACTGCCCTTCACTGGAGCTGCTCCCATTCCACTTTTCACCAATCTCTTCCCAGCCAATCTTCAAGTCAATGTTGGATCCATGGATGGCTTGGACCTGCCAGCTCCATCCATGCAGTCACTGGTCATATACTGGACAAGATCTCAAAGATCTCTTTGAGATCTTTTTTTGAGATCTCTTTGAGATCTCTTTCCTCTTGGTTCCTTGGTTTCCCCCTCTTGGTTCTCTTCCCACCTTTCTTTCTCCCACCTACTTGATGTCTTTTGAGGGATTCTCCTGCTCTCCCCACTCACTGCCTGAGGGACTGTTACAGGGCTTTGATTTCTTTTCCTCTCTTTTCACATGGTTTCTTTTTCCTCTCTCCATCTTTCTGGGAACCTCATCCACAAACACAGTGTCTGTACTGATGACTCACAAATCCACTTCTGTCTTCCAATACGTCTCTCTCTCTGTTCGGACTGAAATATTGACCTGTCCTTCTGGCTTTTCCTCATAAATGTCTTGCCAGCAGCTCAAATCTAGTCTAGACTGGGCTTTTTTTATACTTAATGGGGAAACAAAAAAGAACTTTCAGGCATGATTCACCTCATTCTGATGTAGACACCTAAAATAAGTTGGATTAATCACAGCCTGCGAGTTCCTGTTTCTGCCATGGAAGTCTGGATGACAGGTAGGGAAATCCACACTGTCGACACCTACATTGGATGAGATGAATTCCAGCTGGTGTGATCCAGGTTAACGAATCAAGTCCTGCAAGGTTGCTCAGATGAATGTGTGACTTTGGGCTTTATATTGAGGGGCTGGTAGAAACTGAAGCTGAAAGGTTTAGTAGCATGCGTGGCCACCAAAGACTGTCCCAGGGCAAATACTCCAAGGCCATATGGGAAGAGACAGAGACCAAGGACTCCATGTTCCTCAGGAGGAGATGATTTATTTATGTGCTGCTATTCACTAGCATTAAGAAATCTCAGGATTTAAGATATACAGAAGTTTTGCAGCCTGTTTTGCTCCCAGGACTGTCCCATCTTCTACAGTGCTAAAGGTGCTGCTTAGGGATTGCACATGGTGTAAGTACCCATGACAAGAGGCAGCAGGGAGGCTTGAAGCTGCATGCAGCACCTGCCTGAGTCCCAGCACTGTCACATCAAAGAAATGACACCTGCAGGGGCTGTCATTTGCCTTTGGGTGGAATGAATGAGACATTTCTTGGTTTTCTGTTGTGATTTCTGGGTGATATTGTTTAGTAGTGATGTAGGTAGGCAGTTGGACTGGATGATCACAAAGATGCTCATAGGACTGGAGCAGCTCTGCTCTGGGGACAGGCTGAGAGAGTTGGGGGTGTTCAGTGTGGAGAAGAGAAGGCTCCGGGGAGACCTCAGAGCACCTTCCAGTGCCTGAAGGGGCTCCAGGAAAGCTGGAGAGGGACTGGTGCCAAGGGCAGGGAGTGATGGGACGAGGGGGAACGGGTTCCAAGTGCCAGAGGGGAGATGGAGATGGGATGGGAGGGAGAAATTGTTTGGTGTGAGGGTGGTGAGAGCCTGGCCCAGGGTGCCCAGAGAAGCTGTGGCTGCCCCTGCCTGGCAGTGTTGAAGGCCAGGTTGGCTGGGGCTTGGAGCAGCCTGGTGTGGTGGGAGGTGTCCCTGCCCATGGCAGGGGTTTGAGACTGGATGAGCTTTAGGTCCCTTCCAACCCAAACCACCCTGTGAGTCTATGGTTCTATGATACAATGACAAAGCATAATCATGGTCTTCCTCCTGCTCCATGGAGCATTACCAGAGATTCAGAGCAGGTAATTTTCCAGGTGCAGACTTTGTGAGGAGGACACCACAAAATCCTGCATCCCTCAGGAAAGTCATGCAACCACTTGTCATTCTGAAATCCAAAAGAAAATTAATAGAGGTGTCCACTTCAAGTGTGTTTCATAACTGCAATGCCTGGGTCTCTGACAGCTGACTGGGAGCACAGGAACTCAGTGCACATATAGATCCCCACATTATGCACACGTCAACTTCGGTCTGGACTCCCACCTTTGCGAAAGGACAGGTTGTGCTGTCTTGATGGTCTTTCGAGCTCAAGTTGCCCCAACTTTACTCTGGTTTCAGAGTTAGAGCTGCATCCTAAAATGAGAACTTCATGAAGAATCAGGGGTTTGACCTTTTCAGGGTAAAATGGGGCTTCCAAGCTAAAACTGGATACCTCTGAGAGTTAGGCAAGGAGTGTGTGGTGCTGGAAATCAAATAAGTTGTTAAACTAGCCATGAACGTGGTGACTCTTGTTCTGGATCATTACCCTGCCGGCTGGCAGCAGCGAGGGCTTCAGCTTCTGGAGGAATTTCCACCCTGAGACTGGTGAGAGCAGAGCAGCAGTAGCCAAGTCTCTACGCATGAGAGTGTGAATTAGGACCTGCTAACTGCCATGGCCATCGTCATGATGGGAAGGAAATTCCAGCAGTCACCAAACGCGTTTTACGGGGATGCTGAGGAGGTGTTGGAGGAGGCAGGGGAGGGATCTTTTTCTTCCTTTTTTTTTTTTGATAAGATGCTGAAAGGGGAAGAAATGGAGTAAGGAGAGGGAGGTTCCACCAGGCTTTTCTTTTTTCCCCCTCTGGACGACAAAAACGGTGATGGGGGGAAGGGATTTAGAGGAAAATAAACAAAACCTGGCCTGCATTCAGCTCTTCTGAAGGGTGCTAACAGCAAGGAGCTGAATTTGCCACAGAGACATTAAAACCCTTCCAGCCCGTGAATTCTTTTTCCAGAAGTTTCCCAGAGTAAGTAGAAGTAGTCCAAGATTCAGAGAGCTTTGACATTTGGCTATAAATCTATGTGTCAGCAGCCTGGGAGTGAAAAAAAGAAGAGAAAGGGGGGAAAAAAAGGAAAAACAAACCATGTAACGAAAGAGGGATGAGCTCAGCACCTGGAGGAGCAAAGTTTGGAGCTGGAGCATGACAGAGGGATGGCCAGGGGAGAGGGAAGGACAGACAGGGCCGGGGGAGGTGGTGGTAGGGCTGAGGCATGGACAGGACCATGCTGCTCCAGCGGGAGAGCCGGCGGGATGATGGATCGGCATCAAGCACTAACGGTACCGTCTGGGAGGAACAGGATGGGCAGTGTAATGCGAGTCCCGTCGGGGGAGAAGCCTCTAGGTCACCCCGAGCTGGCCACGTGCCACGGGTGTCTTATACTCCTGAACGTGTCTTTCGAGTGAACTTTCAGAACTTTGGGTTTTGGTAGAGTTTTTCTTTTTCTTCCTTTTTTTTTTTTTTTGTTTAATACAACAGAATCTCTGTCTGTGTGCAAGGGGGATAATGACTGAGGGCTCCAGCAGCTGCTATGGATGCTGTTTAGATTCACGGGGTGTTTTCTTGAGGGTATGATTGATGGCTCCTTTCAAGACAACCAGGAACGCAAGCTTCCCCTCCCCCTGATGCAGAGATTGGGCTGCACACATCCAGTGGCTGCTCCAATCGAGGTTAAATCCACCCAGATGCAAGGCGAAGGCAGATAACCACTCTGAGAATCTTGCAGCTCTCAGTCACACTGTCCCTCGGAGATTAAGGCCTTTCAAGTTGAAACAGCCAATCTGGTTTCCATCAATCCTGACAGATTTTACAGGAACTGCTTTTGTCTTGCTTTAAGCTCTCAGATGCTTGTGTCAAGCTTCTTCCAGCTAAGCGAGACCAGGCTGGGTTTCCAGGGAAGGAACAGAGAGGGGAAGAGGGGATGTGCATTGCACACAAGCAGGAGCACTCTTATCTAGCACAGCTTTGCAGCAGGGTTGGCCAAAGGAGACTTCTGATCTGAGGTCTCCAGACTAGAGGTCACTGGGCTTCCAAAGTGCTTTTCCCCAGAGCTAAGTTATTGGTCTCACTGCCCCCCCTGAAAGCCCCCACCATGAATTTGGGGAGGTTGCAGTCGTATTTAGGTTGCTACTCAGCAAAGAGCTGATAAAGCATCTGCTGCTCTCCATCCCAAAAAATTTTCTCCATGGGGAGGGAAACTGGCTCCTCCCAGGCAGAAAGTGCTTTGGGTGGTCAAGGTGCACTGCAGCCCACATGGCCTCATTGGTAAATGCCTTTCCACGAACCTTCCTTGCCTCCTCAGTGTATTTAAGTTGCAAGACTAAGGCAAGGTCCAGAATGACAATGATTCTGTGATGGCAAGACATGAAAAATATTTTCCTCTGGTGGCTCAAATGTGTCTCTGAGTCACTGACACTGTTTAAGGGAAAATATCAATGTGAATAAACCACGTGCCCCTTTCTGACCACACTGGGTTTATTCTCAGCTTAGAATCTTAAAAGAGATCCCTGCAACTGGGCAGAAGCAAGTTGTGGTTCTTATTGTTCCCATGAAGTCTCATGACACAGACGATGGGACAAACTACACCCTAGCAAGGCTGTGAATGAGAACAAGCTGGGAGGGACTGGTTTTTAGCTGGGATTTGGAAGAGACCACCAGAGGTCCATTCTAATCTCATTTACTCTGTGATTTTATGATGATCCCTTTAAATCTAAAAATACAGCACATCCCTGGACCATCAGAATGCAGGTGAGAGCTGAGGATAAAACACAACCAGTCCATCAAACCCAGGTATGAAATTGTGGGAGAGGAGAAGCCAGCTCTATGCCATGCTGGGTAATTTTGCCACTGCACAGGCAGGGAATACAATTTAAACCTATCTATTCCAGCACTCCTCTAAATAATCTCATGTTTTCTCTCACTCCCTCCTCCCCAAACTCCTATCAGCCTAAGAAAACCTTTTACCCTAAGAAAGTCTTGGTTTTCATTTCATGAGAAAGAGGTGTAGATTTTGTGATGTGAAGCAGCAGAGAGCCTGAAAATATAGTGATAAATTTCAAACCATCACTTTACAGATGGCTTCTGGCACACGTACATACGTGGACAGTCACAGACTCCTGAGAAAAAGAGTAATTCTCTTTATATTTCAAATCTATACGAATTGATTCATAACCCACAGCTATAGAAAACTACTGGAAGGCAGGAACCAACTTCAAATAGCCACCAGCTTTTGTGTCAGCCATGCCAAGGTGTATCTAGAGCATCTTTGGAAGGAGGTAAGAAGAGAGCAGAGCAGATCAGCAGTATAATGAGAGGACAAGGGCCATGTCTGGGCCAGCAGGTCTTTAGTGACTATGCCAATACATCCAAAAAGCCACTCTAGTGCAATCAGAGCAGCAGAGCAGCAGTAGATTGAGAAGACTAGGTTGGAGATTAGGAAGAAGTTCTTTACTGGGAGGGTGGTTGGGCACTGGAATGGGCTGCCCAGGGAGGTGGTGGAGTCCCCGTCCCTGGGGGTGTTCAACAAACGGGTTGATGAGGCACTTGAGGCCATGGTCTGATGGTCTGATGGTTAGGAATATGATGGGATAAAGGTTGGACTTGATGACCCTGGAGGTCCCTTCCAACCATAATGATTCTATGATTCTAAGACTTTGCTGGTCCCTGACACCTGGACCAGCACCCTTTGGCATCCAACAGGGAAATCACAGCCTGTTTATACACACATCAGGTTGAAGCAGGACCGGTGAGCTGGAGTCCAGATGGATGAATAAATGCACTCATCCCCCTGGAACAGGGGATTCTTCATGCCATGGTGTTTGCATCTGTGTTTCCCTTGGGCTTGTTCTCTCGCTCGGACCTGGTTCAAGGCAAGTTGAAGTTCAGATACTGCAGGGAAGGAAGATAATTGTTACATTTTTTACATAGCAGCAATTCTTCTTTTTGCAAGCTCAGAGACAGCAGCAGCCTCCACATAGCAGAGAGCATTTACTTAGTAGCAGGAAGCCTGAAACGTGATGCTGTCTCCACAAAAATCCTCAAGTACATTTAACAATAGCCCTTGTTTATAGGCATCAAGTCGTTTGTTTTCCTCCCTTTCCTACAGTGATGCAACAGCCACTGCTGAAGAATTTGCTTTCTGAGCCAGAGGCTGCTTTTCGGTGTGTTTTAGTCCACGGACGTTTAGGGTTTATTTCCAGACTTATAGGGAGTAGATTCTGGATTCATCACCTAAATTTATTCTACATTGTTGGAGGGAGCCTGGCCTCTTCAGGGGGTGATTCATCCTTTCTGGAGCTGGTGTTAATAAAGGTGCATAAATGTAACTCAAGAATAAGCTTGGGAAGTGAGAACATGGGTTTTCAGTCGTGTTCCTGGGTACAGATCTCCTGTATGGCCCCTAGATCTTCACTTAGTCTTACTGAAAGTAGCTCAGTGTCCATCCACCATGGGAAATGACCAGTCTCTTGGGGCTTTTGTTTGCATCTTCAACATGGATGTCACCAAGGTGTGCACAAAAAAGAGTGGGTGCTCTTACCTGAGCACAAGCCACGCTTGGAAGAACATAGAACCATAGACACAGACTGGTTTGTGTCTGAAGAGACCTTTAAGATCATCCAGTCCCAACCCCTTGCCATGGGCAGGGACATCTCCCACCACACCAGACTGCTCCAAGCCCCAGCCAACCTGGCCTTCAACACTGCCAGGCAGGGGCAGCCACAGCTTCTCTGGGCACCCTGGGCCAGGCTCTCACCACCCCCACACCAATTTCTCCCTCCCATCCCATCTCCATCTCCCTTCTGGCACTTGGAACCCGTTCCCCCTCGTCCCATCACTCCCTGCCCTTGGCACCAGTCCCTCTCCAGCTTTTCTGGAGCCCCTTCAGGCACTGGAAGGTGCTCTAAGGTCTCCCTGGAGCCTTCTCTTCTCCAGGCTGAACACCCCCAACTCTCTCAGCCTGTCCCCAGAGCAGAGCTGCTCCAGACCTCTGAACACCTTTGTGGCCTCCTCTGGACTCTCTCCAACATCTCCATGTCCTTCTGGTGGTGACGCAGTGAAAGAAGCAGTGTGAACACATTTGAGAGGCTGCCAGCAGGGGGTCTTGGTGGTGGAATCCTCATTCAGGGAGTGTGGTGGTCCAACGGGCACAGATCTGCTGGACTAGGACTCCCGAGACCTGCTGCTCTACTCTTGTCCCCAGTCTCTTGGATAAGACATACAAAATGCTCTGTGGGGTCAAATCTGTGATTCAGTTAACCCATACTCTGGGTAGTGTCAGTGGCTATTTTGGACCATCTTCTGTCATCTTTTACCCCTGATCCCCCAGCAACCACAATTGCTGCTCTGGGGAGGTTGCTCCATGCCTCAACCCTTTAGAATTCACTTATTCCTTTGCCCATCAATTTGTCTGATCCTTTGCTGATCCCATCTGTCTCCTGTGGCAGTCACTTCCAGACATTACTGCCCTCAGTGCAGAAGTACTTTCTTTCATCTATTTTAAGTATCCCCTAGTTTTGCTGACTGCCTTCTAGCTCTTGTATAACAGGATTTGGTGAACAAGAGTTTTGTGTTCAGTTGACTGATTTATTTTATCCAAAGTTTAATTATACCCCTCACAGCATCTTCTTCTCCAAATTGAAGAGTACCAACCTTTTCAGTCTCTCCTTATAATGCAATTCAAATACCTTTGTGCAAGTCACTGTAAGCTTTCTGTGCCAACGTTTTCAGCCTGGGCATCTGGGACTTCATTCTTGCCAACATCTCTCCCCAAGAAGCTCCAGCACATTTGTGAGCCAATGAAATGAAACAGAATAACAGCAAACTCCTGTCGGTAGTGCAGGATCCACAGCTGTGCAGGTCTCAATCCAACTCTTGAGAGGCAATGGACTCTTATTCTGTCCACCTAAAAAATTATATCCTCTGGGTTATTTTTCCCAGAAGAGCAGGGACTCCAGTAGCATTTCTGAAGGCTCTCCCAGGCTTATTCTAGAGACACTTGTGAGAAGAAGTCATTCCTTATGAAGGAAAGGTCAGATAAGAAGAGAATCCTTGGTGGGTTGCAGAAGAACTCTTCCACCAGCCTAGACAAAAAGCGTTACCTTGCAATGCAATCCATGAGTGGACTCTGAAGGTGTCTGAGGGCTGCACCAACCATCTTGCCTCCTGGGTGTCAAGGAAAAGAGCATCTTAACTAAGACAACCAGGAGGCCAGAGACAACCTTGCCAAGCTTCACCTCTGATGATGACCCTCATAGCCTGTCCCATGGGCTGGAGAAATGATTGAAGTACTCTGCTGTGACAGGACAGTGGGGTGGGCATAGGGGCAAAGGGGGACAACAGTGTATCATGTGGCAACCCTGCCACATTGCCCCATGACTGCTTCCAGAGCCAAGACCATCCCCATCTACAACCCTGGTACAGGACTGCCTCGTACTTAAAGTTAAAAACAAAATAAAATCAGTATCTCTGCAAAGAGGAGGTGTCTTGTGCTGTGCATGCAATGTGAAATCATGGGAAGAAGACGTGAAAGGAGCATTTCAAAACTCACCATGTAAAATCAGCTCCTATCACCTCCCAGTACAGGACTTCCCTATACTGGTGTGGCCTCCTTGGTTTGCAATACATTGGGCAGCATGGGTAAAACATCACAAAGACTCCAGATTCTGTAAAGTATCTGTACCTGCTCTGTGAGCTTTGACAATTCCAGGAGCTGAGTGACAGACCTCTCCAACCATGCTTGGAGCCAGACTCGAATCTGCAACTTTCTTAGGAGATTTTCCAGGGTTTCTTTGGACGTGACTGTTGGCAGCTGTTCCTACGAGCTTGATAAGAGCCATGGAAAAGGTGATGGTTTGTTACATTAATCTCACTGTCCTTCGAGGTTGCAATGACATCTTCTGCCTCTCCTCCGGGTCCACAGGGCACTTTGAGGAGGAATGTGATTATAAAGACATATTGAAACTTGCCATCTGTCAACATCATACAGGAGAAAAGGACAGAAGATATGTGTTCTGTATACAGTCCTGTTGGGTGAAATGCTGGATTAGGACACAGACAAGTGGCTTTTTGAATCTGGTACCTTCATAACATCACTTTTACTTTCCATGGATTTATTTCTGAGCCTTTTTTTTCCTCTATAGATGGAAGTTTTTCATGGTGTGTATTATTTCTTGCAAACACACTTGGTGGTATGCTATGTCACAAACCATGGTAAGGACACGTTCTGCATGTTCACATGAACGTGGAATTGTACCCTTGCTCATAAGGCCATCAGCTGCAGAGATCACAGAATGGTTTGGGTTGGAAGGGACCTTAAATTTCACCCCTACCATGGGCAAGGACACCTCCAAAAGACCATGTTGCTCTAAGCCCCATCCAACCTGGCCTCAAACATCTCCACAGATGCCTGATAATATATCAAAATGAGGTCCTCATCACACTCAGGTTGTCATTGCAGTCAGTGTGTGATTCTCTGAACCTGGCTCTGCATATGAAAGCACAGGTAGTGGTGAGCAGGACCCAGGATGGGCCATACCTTCACAAAAAGCTTTTGGAGACCCATGCGGTGCCAGTATTATGAATAAATAAAACATGTTTCTCACTATCCATCCATCCAGCACCTCTCAGCAGCCCAAAATCCCCTTTAAATAGACAGGCAGGAAGGAATGGTCCTTTCTCTGGCGGTGCAGTGAAAGGCAGCATTGTTGGGCCGGATGGTTTCATTACCCCCTTGTGTGTACACCCGAGCTTATGTTCCAAAAAGTGAAAAATGACCTGTTATGTGTGTGCATGCGTGTGCACACGGCTTCTCCCCCTGTTCCTGCAGCCAGGCACCCAAGCAGGCTCCGTTAGTTCCATCCCTTGTCCCAGGAACAAAGCCCCGTTCCGTGGTGCTGCGTTTTTTGGATGGACTCTGTATTCCCTTGTCCCCACCAGACAATTAGGAACAGGCTTCCAGGAGTGTGCCGTGCTCCCAGAAACCTAGCAAAGCCTCTGCCAATCCCCCAGTGACCCCGCGACCCGGAGGTAACATCCATACTAAGCTGTTTTTAAGACAAACAGAAGGAAATACTTAGGTGTAAAATTACTTGGCAGAAGCCAATCCGTTTCCTTTTTTGACAGGGGCAAAATAAACAGAATAATCATCCGTGAGCCTGAAAAACCCAACCACCCACTAAGAAAAAAGGGGGGGCTGCACGTTCCTTGCGGACAATGCACTGTGTCCCCTTGAACCAGAGAGGCAGGTCTGCCCTAAACTCTCCTCTGCCATACATAAAAGGAGCAGGGAATGGGAGTCAGCCAGGTTCCTCTTCCTTCTCCATCACCCTTTGATCAGGAATCTCCTCTTCTACCTCACGGGTTCTTCTGCAGGCTGCAAGGCTAGAAGTCTAAGAAAAAGGGCTGGGATACTGTCCAGCTCCCCCAAGATCCTTTGTTTTCAATGGATTCTGGGAAATCTCAAGTAGCTGCTGGCCTCTTCTCCCTCTTCCCAAGTCCAAGTCATGTGAAAGAACCAGCGACCTGGTGGAAATAAATGCCATGAGATCTTTTCCAGCATGACAGCCCCCATATTGGTTGTCCTAACAGGGTCCTCCTACCCATCCATGAACCTACAGCAACATGAACACAACACAAGTAACAGGGAACAACATGGAGACAAGCCCTTGGCACCACTCTTTGGCATTTGACTTCTCACTCTATGATCAATGTAGGACACTAAGGCCAACACCACCTGTCTCCAAGATTGTTGTCTAACCAAAGCTCACCTTCTAGACAAGCCTTGTGAGTCCACAGAGGGAGAAGGACATCTCCAGAGGGTGCTTTGCCCATTCTAAGGTCTGTACCTAAGAAAAGCAAGGCGAATTTCCTCCTTAACATTCAAAAGATCTAAATCACTCATGGAGCCAGAGAGAACACAAGAAGCTGAGGATACCTGAGCAGCCCAGCAAACTTCACTTGTTTGGGAATTGTTCCCTCCAGTTTGAATTTGCTTATGGATTTTGTTTGGTTCTAGATGGAAAACAACCAATGTTTAGCATAATCAATGTTCAGCCTGGAGAAGAGAAGGCTCCGGGGAGACCTTAGAGCACCTTCCAGTGCCTGAAGGGGCTCCAGGAAAGCTGGAGAGGGACTGGTGCCAAGGGCAGGGAGTGATGGGACGAGGGGGAATGGGTTCCAAGTGCCAGAGGGGAGATGGAGATGGGATGTGAGGGAGAAATTGTTTGGTGTGAGGGTGGTGAGAGCCTGGCCCAGGGTGCCCAGAGAAGCTGTGGCTGCCCCTGCCTGGCAGTGTTGAAGGCCAGGTTGACTGGGGCTTGGAGCACCCTGCTGTGGTGGGAGCTGTCCCTGCCCATGGCAGGGGTTTGAGACTGGATGATCTTTAAGGTCCCTTCCAACCTAAACCATTCTGTGATTTTATGGTTCTAGAAGACAATATTACAGCAGACCATGCCCTGTGATGCAGTGAACATCAGGGACCACAGGCAGCAGTCAGTGCCAAGGCATTGCTCAGCCTTACAGTGAGGAAATTTGAGGTTGTCACAGGGACAGGACCCTTCAGCATCTGCTGAGATGTGGTAGGGGAAGGACAGCACAGAAGTGCGCTGCTCTAGGGAGGAAGCACAAAGCCACAAGCAGAAAGAAGCATCTTACTCATCTGTTCCAATGTTCCTGTTCTGGCTGGGAATGTGGTTTATGGGCAGGTTACCAGTAGAACTGGTAAAACCAGAAAAAAAAAGAGATCCCAGTTAAATTTCAGTTACAATAAGGATTGGCTCAAGGCAGAGTAAATCACATCCCAGCCTGAACAGATTACACTGGCCTGTAGCCACATGCAGAGCAAGGCACAGGCTATCTGCATGAACAATGTAACTCCTAATTCCCTTGTCCTTTCTCTTCTCCTAACCAATCCTATTTTCTTCTTTTCTCCCTTGCTTTCCCAGTACTTGGAGAAAAAGAAATGAAAGAGAAAAAAAAAAAGGAAAAAAAACCTCCTCTGCCTGAAGTAAAGAGGGGGAAATTTTTAATGTTGTTGTTTAAGGAAATAATTACTTTTATTATGCAGCAAGCATTCTAACAAAGCCAGAGATTTGACAGCTGAGTTAAATCCCAGAGGCTGAAAGTTTAGACATAATTTAGATGTATTTTATAAATAAATTAAGAAAAGAACAAGTGGATCATTTTAATTTTAATTATTTCTTTTATGTAACACTTTTGGGGGTTTTTTTTAGGTGTTGATACACATAACTGTGACCAAACCAAAAATAGGTATTGAAATTCTATTTCCATCAGTGTGATCTGCTGTTTAGCACCACCAAACTCCATCTTCAGGTGTTCACTATGTGAGTTGTCTTCCCTTTTCATGGATTTAGGTCTGATGCAAATATGTATTTTGATGTTTTATCTCTTCTCCCCAAGCCACAGAGTGATGGAATAAATACCTGAACATCAAACATAATGATTTTTAAACAGGTAAGTTTTAATCATTGGTACAGGTATTCACACCATGTAATAGCTCTCCCACCTAGTTTTAAATAAAGACTACACCTGGGGATACTTTCAGAAGGTTAAGGCATTGCTTAAATCACTCTCAATTCCTTTTCAGATTAATGGAGAGGCAGATACATCTTCACCAACTGAGGGGAAATCAGCCCCAAAAGATTTGCAGGTGGGTAACATGAACCTGTCTAAGATTTAGTGCTTTTTGGCTCTAAAGGAATTTTAGGAGAAAAAAAAAAGAATAAATAATTAATACAATCTGATATGCAGTGCAATTTATCCTATGTTCTTGTTGCTCTAAACATGCAACCTTGCTCAGCGAGATGAGATTGATCGAGAGGGGATGCATCTGTCTTTTATGTCACAGTGGAGAGTAGACTTAAAATTTAGGATTTTGTTTCACTTTGCTAATGTCCTGCATGCTCTGACCACTCCCAGCCCCTCTCCTGAGCAAGGTCATGGTCTTTTTCTTGTCTAACCACCTTGCAGTACACCTTAACCTCCAGAAAGCCAGATCAGCATCAGTTTGGAACAAGGTCACCAGGAACATTTCAGCTGATCTGGGAAAATAGGCAAGGAATAGGATTGGCCAGAGATCACCTTATGATAATACAGATTATGATCACCTTGTAATAATACAGATGATGATATATATTTTTTTTTCCTTTGGCTTTTTGATGAAAGTATAAGTGGATTGGTAAAAAGAAATTGTGGATCTTTCTGTGTGTGTGCGAGATGAGTCCACCTGGAATGGGACCAGTGGTGAAAGAACTTCAATACTTTCTACACACAGTGCCAACTTCAGAAGACTGAATGAATTTGGAGACTTAGGCACCCAAGATGGAAACATCCTGGCTTCATCAGATGCCAGAAAGGTTCCTTGCAAAGCCACACTTGTGTAAATTTGGGGAAGTGCCTGGGAATTCCCCGAGATGTCACCATCCTGGAGAAAGCTGGGCTAGAAACCAGTAACATCTAACACTGAGGTGTTGAAATAATTTCATCTAAATTGCCATGGTTCTCTTTATGTAGGCAAGAGGGGAAACAGAGTGACACTTGGAAAATACCCTTAAGACAACTCCAAAGTGCTTCTCGCTGGATATCACTGGCTCTGATTTTGATGGTTATTTTTTTTCATTGCAGAGCTCTTTAAGGAGCATTTCTCTGCCACCCATCCTGCTCCAGAGAGCTGTCTTTTGGCAGGTGATCTGCATCCACACTGAGGACTCAAGACATTACTGAGAAAAGGCTCCAGGATCCTGAGCTCCAGTGTACTCAAGCCATTAGTGAAAAGGTAGAGGATAGAGTCAGGAAAAGCTGAGGCACTAACAGTGAGAAAAAGGGAATGAGGACAAAGGAGAAATGGGGAGAGGAAAGTGGGGCTGGGAGTGATGAGTTCATTGTATATGCAGGATCAGGTAAAACATGAAACAGGAAGGTCACCTGTCTCCAGGTAGGACTGGATCTATCTAACCAATCTCTGGCAGAAGTTTGTCCATTAAACCCCTTGGCTGAACTGGGAGTAAAAGTCCATCCAGTTCCAAGGAAACACTCTTGGTCAGGAGCTGAAGTGGCAATCTCCAGCTCCCTGTCAACATCTGTTCCTCCTGCAGCTGGCTTCAGGAGAAGAGCCATCAGAAATGTCATGTTCTGAGAAGTGCACTTGGAGCTTCCTCCTGCTCATCTCAAGTGCTGCTCCTGGCAGACTTGGAGTCACGATTTCATACACATTTATGGCTCCTCACTAGGGTGGAAATCTGCATTTCAACATCAGCTTTTGTCTTTTAGACAAAACATTTGACAGTTCCTTTGACAGAGCAGGAGGGTGAAGGAAATTGCATTGTTGAGGAATATGGAGGCAGAGTTACAATGCACTGCCAAAGCAGACACTTTCCTCCCAACTCCTCCAGAAGATGCTCCATGCTGGTTCAATTGCAGGTCAGCCCACTCGTGCATGTGCAATCTGCTGCACTCCTGCATCCTTCTATACTTTTCTCCCCCTGAATCCTAACTCCATTTAGTCCAACAAGTAAACTGTGTGCAGGTAACAGCTCCTCGCTGTGGTGTGATTTGGTTGCCTACACATAGGCAGTTTGTACCATTTGAGGGTCCATAAGGTGGTTGGGTACCACACAAGATTTGAGACTCACACCCTTCTACAGCAGCATTTGGAGGCTGTCAGTGGGACAACTCTACAGCACCACAAATGCAGATAGAAACTTTCACATTGACAACAAAATGAATTCTTCAGATTAAGATGAGGTCTAAAACTCCAACATTTTTCAGACATTTTCAAGACAGAGGTTGTTGATTCTACAGGGGGAAAAAAAACAATAAAAACAGCTGAAGGGTGTAGAAAGAGTCTACTAACATATGAATGTGACTGCAGGGACTGAACTCCAAGTCCTAGTGGTTTTTAAAAATAGATTATCTAAACACATGTGAGGACTCTTACACACAGATGATCCTGGCTTCAGAAGGAAGGCTGTGTTAAGTGACCTTTAAGACACCTCCCCAGGCATTTTTTCATGATTCCTCCAGCAGGTCTGTGCTCCAGCCTTAATAAGATATAGGAATGCCAATGTGATGGCAAAGGACAGAGTCTGCATTTCTTGAAGTTGCTTTGTTAAGTTAGAGAAACCCTGACATCAGAAATGAAACAAAAGCAACACTAGAAGGAGATCGGTGAAGTTTCAGAGTCAACCACTCAAACAACGGGAAATTGTGTCCCTTTTCACAAGGGCATGGAGTGATAGGATGAGGGAAAAGAGTTTCAAACTGCCCCAGGGGAGGTAGAGATTGGATGTGAGGGAGAAACTCTTTAGTGTGAGGGTGGTGAGAGCCTGGCCCAGGGTGCCCAGAGAAGCTGTGGCTGCCCCTGCCTGGCAGTGTTGAAGGCCAGGTTGGATGGGGCTTGGAGCACCCTGGTGTGGTGGGAGGTGTCCCTGCCCATGGCAGGGGGTTGGGACTAGATGATCTTTAAGGTCCCTTCCCACCCAAACTATTCTATGATTTCTATGATTCTAAGTGTCAAAATTCAGGCTGTTTTTCCTGTATTAAACTACCCCCATTCTTCTCCTTGGTCATCATGGACCATGTTTTATTATTCAAGTCTCTTTTCTTCCATTTCTCTTTCCATCTCTTTCTGAAAGGACACTATCCCCTCAAGACACAATGTGTCAGCTAAAACATCTTCCACCACCAGAGTGGAAAATCTACTTATGTGTCTTTTAGAGTATTAGTTTGTTTATACATCCCAGGATAGTATGAGAGCAGAACATTGCTGACTCATACTCACAATGTGAGTCATTGTAAAGCCCAGATCCTTCCCCTCATGCTGTCCCTATGCCAGCCTCCCTCCATCCTTTTCAGGCTGGTTAACCTCACCTAAGCTCAGGCACTTACGTTTGTGCCCATGGACTCAAATTATTTTTTCAGGCTATTTCTTCAGTTTGTGGGGTTTCTTTTGGACTCCCTTCCAGTTTGCTGGCAGGCCCTTTCCTCCCCAGCCCTAGCCAGTGCCACCTGCACATCTGATACATAAAAACCGTATTTCTTTGTAGAATCACAGAATTGTTTCAGTTGGAAAAGACCTTCAAGATCCTCAAGTCCAACCATCGACCCAGGGCTGCCAAGTCCACCATTAAATCATGTCCCTAAGGGTGGCATCTACACATGTTTTGAACACTTCCAGGGATGGTGACTCCACCACTGGTGACTCTGACCTTATGCAGGTGACTAATGAAGATATCAAATCGCCCTGGAGAACAGTTTTACAGAGCCTTCCACTTTGGCAGCAAATAAACCCATGAATTTGTTCTTGCACATGTTTCTGTTATTTCATCCAACAGAGCTGCTGGCACTAGTGGATGTCCTTTTCTCTGCAGACCAGCAAGAGAAGGGGATGGGCTACTTAGCCAAGGGCTGTCTGAAGGGTTAGTGAAGCCAGGAAAGGACAGCACTGAGTGACTTTGGCAGGGAAAGTTGTTCCAAGTTAAGACACATCCCTGTGACCACAACAGCATCCATTACAAGATGACAACAAACCCATTTCACAGCACTATCAAGCTGTATCTTCAGAAGGCTTTTTAGTTAGATAAGGTGAGGGTTTTTTCTGTGGGAGCAGCAAACAATACATTTGTAAGACAAAGATCTACACAGCTTAATGCCTCAATTTCAAGATGAAGCAGTTAAAAAAACAAACAACAACAAAAAAACCACAAAAGAACCTAACTACACACAGGATTTCAGAACTCAAAGCAAATGTTCTCCTCCCATTTTTTTTCCTCCCAAGTAACTAAACTACTCTAGTTAAAAAGAAATGAAGGAGAAAAAACCCATCAAGAGAAGAAAACCACCACCACCTTCACATGCTCTCCCAGAAGGGGGGGAAAGAGTGTTAAAATGAACACCAGTGGGCCAGCATATAGTGAGATCTCATCCTTACCTGTTATGCTGAAGTTCCTAAATGCAGGAAACAGAAACTCTCCTGAACAAACAAACACACTACAGAACTAATCCCACCTGGAGAACAGGGTGAGTACAAGAGCGAGCATCTTACCCAAGTGTAACTGAGCTACAGGAATAAATGCACTAAGCCAACTTAAATCAGTTTTTCCCTGTATGGACTCATTAAATCCCAGGTGATATAGATTCAACCCCCTCAGTAATAACTATCGGGACCAAATTACCTCCTGGTATAAATCAGGCAATGGTGCAAATGATGGACAACTGATGATGTAAATGCCTGGGAGCTGCAGCTGGGTAAGGGCAGGCTCGTTCCCTTCCCCATCCCCATGTATGTGATGAGTAACAAGAGTTAAGCTTAAATTAAATGTCTTGATGTCCAACCACCCTTCCATGTTCTCCTTACTTTATTCATGTTTTCTGCCTTGATGTCCAACCACCCTTCCATGTTCTCCTCATTTTATTCGTGTTTTCTGCTGCTCTCAGCTGCATCTTGGAAAGAAGAACAATAATTTACATCAGTCTTTTCTCTACTACTGATTCTTCCCCAGTGTATCATGTTTGTGATGATTTAAGGGCATGGAGTTACCTGCATGCTACGTCCTCCTCCAGCTATTGCCTTCCTACCCCAGATTTATGTGGGAGATTGTAGTAATTTTCCTATGACTTTCCATCCTGTGTCATTTGAAATCCAACATCAGCTTTATTTTATCAAACCAGACTTGCTTATTGGGTGGAGATCTTGCTGGAGTATTGTATCACAGCTGCCAACTTTCTTTTGTGATCTTTTAACTTTGAAACTCAACCAAACCATTTCCAGTAAAGCTCTCAAGCATAAAGTGTGTTTGTTCCTTGCCTAGACTTGCCTAGGCTGTAAGACCTTCCAAGTCTGAGGAACCATAGTGGTGTCAATGAGACAGATCACCCTGAATGTCCAACAGTAATCTCGAGTATCATTGAGGTTTTGTGGTGCTTGTATTCAAGAGACCAATTCAGAACTTGTGCTTTTTGTGGCTACCAGGATCTGAAACCATATAAAGAGATATGGGAAATATCCAGAGGTATCTACAGGACTTTCACTACAGGTGTTCTCATATTTGTCATCTGGACAACCTTCTCTAACTGGACCTGCTCTGAGCAGCAGGTTGAACTAGATGGTTTCTGTAGGTCTCTCCCAACCTACGTGGTTTGGTATTTCCTGCAGCAGTGTGTTATATGGAAGGGTAGTGTCATCAGTACTTAGGAGAGAAGGTCTGCTCTTTCAAACCTTTCAGCATTAGCTCTTCCCAACTTTTCTTCCTCATAGAATTGTTTCAGTTGGAAAAGATTATCAAGCTCAACCATTAACCATGACAAGGTGGTGTGTCCTGCAAATTGCATCCAACCAAAAAAAGGATAGTGTAGCAGAACATGAGATCTTGGCCAACAGGTAGCAGAAGCCACCACCTGGAGAAGCTTAGAATTCCCAAATGGAGAAAACAGTTCTATAGCCCTGGCTGGAGCTTAACTAAAGCAGACTGCCATCTCCCAGAGTTTCCATGATAAGTGCTGGAAAAGAGCCCAAATTGCAAATTGCAGATCTGATTACAGTTTTACTATGGTTTTGCCATTAGAGGCAGAACAGGTAGGAACATCTAAACTTGTGGTTGCCTGAAACTTTTCACGTTAAAGCCCTATTTTCAGCTGCTTCCAGTGCTGTCAAAAATTAAACAAAGCACCATGGAATGTGGTGTGTATGGCATAGGCTGGATTTCCCTGGAGACTTCAGCCAAAATAATTCAGCCAAAACAGTTTCTTAGAACAAGGCTGGTGGGGTGGGGGGAAATATATTGTTTTACCTATGGTAAATGATTCTGGAAACCTCCCTTTGGAAAACTGCAGCATGCCTTCAACTCTGAACAGGCTCTCAAAAGTTAACAGGGAGCACCCTGCTAAATATCCCTGTTGCAGATGTGTCTTTTGGCACTGATGAAAGAATTTTCCCAGATATGGTTGAGTTAAAATTGCAGAGCGTGTGTGCACTCAACAAAGCCTCCTAATAGATGTGCAGTTAAATTCTCTGCCCCACCCAGGTTCCCTCTGTACAGAACCTGCTCCAGGTCATGCTCTTGGGAGGGTGAGCAATGCCAGAGATATGGGTTAGGGGAATCCAGAGTCTATTTCAGCTTTGCCCACTAGGGAGGAGAAAAGCCTCTAGCTACTTTGTGAGTGATGCTGGGTACAGCCCTCTGCTCCCTCCTGGGACAACTCAGGGCAGGAGTTTCTCTCTGGCTTGGTTCCTCTGGGCAGAGAGGTAGCTCATTTCCTTGCCTTCAGCTGTACTGCTGAGATAAATAAATAATAAATATTGCTAACAGCATGCCAAGTGTAAGAGGTNGATAGATAAATAATAAATATTGCTAACAGCATGCCAAGTGTAAGAGGTTCTTCTATACCTTATTGCCTCTTCTGAAGGTAAAGATCTTCAATAGAATCACAGAATCACAAGATGGTTTGGGTATGAAGGGACCTTAAAGATCATCCAGCCATACGTCACCCACACATACATCTACAGATTTAGTGTAATGTTTGAGAGCAATGATTTGCCTTCTTTATGTAAAAGAAAGAGAGAAAAATCAAGAATTCAGATCTGCAGAATAACATTCAAGGCTTTGACAGTGAACATGTCCATCTCTGCAGCTGCTCCTTAGTTGTGTGCAGGGCTTCAGTTCTGTCTCCACCCCTGGTCTGGTGAGTATCCCTGTTATACAGTCTGCTCAGTTTAAACTAAAACTACATCCAGGGAGTTATGATGTCCTAGGGAACCCCTCAGGGCACTTACGAAGGTGCCTAAACTCCTTCCCTTGGATGTAAGAGACAGACAGGGATCTGGGAATTCACTTGGAATCAGGCACCAGACGGGTGAATTACACTGATCCTTGTCTCAGGTGTCTCAGACTCCCTGCCAGTGATCCCAGCTCCCTTCCCTGCCCATTTTTCCTCCAGGCAGGAGGATTTCACAATGCACAGTGGCTTGGAGGAGCACACCTATGGTTCAGGTTGACATCCAAGCTTGATAGAATGCCAGACTGTCACAGACTTCCCCTTTATAGACTTCCTTCCTTTGGGTATTGTAGGTAACCCTGTGTCTTACTCTCCCAGTCCATCACCCATCCTTCGAGTCCTGTGTCAGATTTCCCAGCTCAGAGAACGTGGGACACAGCTTGAATTTGGGGACATTCAGTCCCAGAGCTGAGCCCGTTTTATCTAAACAGTGCTTGGTGTGACTGTCTGGTTCTCTCTGGTTTGGTTCCTCTCTCTGTTAAGGGCATTTGTAGGCAGAAACACTGCAGTGTCCATTGTAGGTATGAAATAAATGATGAAACACTATCTCCATGTTGACATGATGGACCAAAACAGAGCATTTTACCTCTGCAACTGAGACCAAAGGCACATTGCCTGTGATGGAGGAGGAAAGAATGAGGGTGAGCTCTCTCTCTCTCCAGCTGTAGTATTTCAGGCTTGGATTTAAAGAGCAGCCAGGGGAAAATTGGCCTTGAGTTCCTGGTGAATTTAGCCATTTTACCGATTCAGGCACCTCTGATTAAAAAACAAAGAAGGGAAACCCTTGTTTTTGCTGCTTCCAAAAATGCTTGCTGGAGCCCTCGTTTCCATCAGAGACAAGTGCTCCAAGATGTCACCAGGAGCTTCGTGGCTTCAGCCAGCAGGCAATGTTCTTCGCTGCTGTGTTTTTCCCTTCACCATGACTCCACCCTGCTGACCTTTAAGAGAAGTAATAGGCTGACGAGAACACTTCCAAAGCAGAGCACTTTTCCGACTGCCTTACAACCCCTCTGTCTATCAGACCCAATAAGTCTAAGCCTCAAACACCAGCCCCACCAGCATCTGCCAGAATAGATTTCCAAGTTTTTTTATGGGCTTCATAAAGTTGGGATCAGGGGGATTTTTCCACAGGAGTTGAGTAGAAAGAAAGACTTTCTCCACCTCTTTTTTTTTTTTTAACTTCATCTTTCGTTCTTTCATTTGGGAAACGAGCTCATTCTGAGAATAAAAATAACCCATGATTTGTGTACTTCTTCCTTAAAACAGAGCGAGACTTGTTGGTGGATCTCATAAAGTTTTTTTTCTCTCTTTCTTTCTCTCATGCACCATTAGGCTGTAATTTTATCCAGATGCCTTTGCTACTAATAGCCTTTCACTTTGAGTTTTTGTATTTCACACACACATCTGCCAGGCCATCTTTTCTTGACGTGTACCACATCTTTTCACCTTCTCCTGAAGATCCACTCTGAAGATCATCAGACTCTTCCTCCAGCCTGTACCTCCTCACTTTCATGGCTTATAATTTCATCTTCATTATTGTAATGTCTTCCCTTTCTATTTGGTTAATATATTTCTGAGGTGTCTACTGGCCAGTACCTCGCTGTACAAGAAGAACAAAGCAAATGGTTAAAGGAAGAACCATCCAGCCCAAATAGGATTACAGACTGATTTGGGTTGGAAGAGATTTTAAAGATCATCTAGTTGCTCCAGCACACATTGGTCAAGAAGTTGCCAGCATCATTAACAATTGACACTGCTTTGTTCTTACTAGGTTTCTGCCAGCAAAGGCTGCAATCTGAATATCTATGGCCTAAATAAGGCAGGTGAAGGAAATAATGGCATCCTTATCTTCCAGATGATGAACCAGGTTCAGAGGAAGGTGTTAACATCTCCTGGGACAACACAAGTGGAAAGGGCAAATGAGCATGCCATACCTAAATCCCACACATCTTCCAAGCCTGCTGACTAGCTCTTCATCCTCCTTGTCAGGCACAGGGGCTTGACCAGAGTGGAGTTGTTCTTAGTTTTCAGATTATTTACATTACCAGTTCAGTCATAGCTCTACAATCATAGAATCATAAATAGAATCATCGAGGTTGGAAGAGACCTTCAAGCTCATCCAGTCCAACAGCCCATCTACATCAACACTAAACCATATCACCCAGCGCCACATCCAGACACATCTTGAACACTTCCAGGGGTGGTGACCCCACTACCCCACAGAGGTCAGCACTGCTGCGTAAACACAAAGAGAAATGAGGGACCTGGTGCCAGAGACCTGGCACTTGGGAACAGCTTGTGAACAAGACTTTCTCAGCTTCTCGCCAACATATCTAACCACCCGTCCTGTTGGTGAGAAACCAAAGTCTCTCACCACAGGCCCTTGGACAACAAACATATTTTAGCACCTCTGTCCTTCTGATTCCTTTAATTTGTTACCACCTTTTTCTCTGCTTTAATTGTGAATGCTAGGGCTGTGAGAGGATAGTGGAGGCAACCTCATCACCAGCTCCCTTGGTTTGACATGTAGTGATAGGACAAAGGGAAAGAGTTTCAAACTGAAAGGTGGATTTAGATTGAATATTAGGAAGAAATTATTTGGTGTGAAGGTGGTGAGACCCTGGCCCAGGTTGTCCAGAGAAGCTGTGGCTGCCCCTCACTGGAAGTGTTGAAGGTTGGATGGGGCTTGGAGCAGCCTGGTGTGGTGGGAGGTGTCCCTGCCCATGGCAGGGGGTTGGGACTGGATGAGTTTTAAGGTCTTTTCCAACCCAAACCATTCTGTGATTTTATAAATCTTCGATAAGCAGGAGCACAGTGCGTCCATACCCTGGTGACATGAAGGAGGAGGATAGTAAGAAAACACCCCACCTTGTCCCTCTGTCGCCAAGGTCGGGGAGAGGCTGAGCATCAGGAGCAGAGGAAACGCCGGCGGCAAAGCTCCTGCACAGGGCTGAGGTGTTAACTACATGGGCTGCCATTTGTGAAGGCAGGACAGCACTTACCAGCTCCCACTGAGAGGGAATGGCTATTCCCAGCCAGCGAGAGACTGGAGCTTAAATTTAGCAACATGTTCAGTCTCTGCTAAATCGATGCATTCCTTAAAAGAGCTGGGCCATTCATGCAGCATATTTTCGGTTTACCACATGGCTTCTTGAAGTGATAGCCAATGAGTAATCTGAAAAGGTTCCCACTTCAATCATTTTTAATATTGCACTTTGGTCACTTTGACTTAAACGTGAGCCGTCCCAACCCCATTAAATCTGCCCGTCAACCCCTCTCGCTAAGTAAATGTCAACAACAACATAAAGCGCCTGGGATTCATTTTGCCATTGAATCATACATGATTGGTGGCAGGTTTTCAATCGGAAAAGCACTGGCTTCCTTTCCCTCCCTCCCTACCCCCCTCCCTGCCTGACTCACTGTTCCAGTCCCTCGTGACCTTTTCTACGCTCGCCTTGTGAAACTGTCAAAGTGCCACCAAAAAACAAACAGGCTTCCAACCCAAGGGGGATCCGGGATGAACCAGAGGGGTGTTGCTGCTAACAGAGATGTGCAAACCATCCTTAAAAAAAGAAAGATGAACAACAACCCAAAAAAAGAATATTGATTCAAATTTAATAGTTCTGTTCCCAAGGAAAAAAAGAAAAAAAAAAAGAAAATTAGACCTAACTCCACAGGCACAGTGGAAAAGCTGGGAAGGGATTTTTTTTTTTCACCCTGATTTATTCCTTATGTTTCTATTCCCTTGTTCCTTTTTGACGGACTAAAAAAAAAAAAGGAGAGGGGTGTGGAATAAAAAGGTCATTCTGGGGACGGCAACTGTCAGTGATAGGGAAGTAAATGGCCCTACTGAGATGATCCACACGGGCATCTCCCATTTCCAGCAACAGATTCTTGATCTTGTAAATCATTCACACTGCTGTTTCTTCCCTTCCATCCCTTCAAAATCCATCACAGAAAAACAGTGTCTGCACCATTCCTGGGGACTGCTTGGGATAAAGTGGGATGATTCTATTTAATGTTATGCCTTTGATGAAAACAGCCTCCAAAAAGGAGTTAAACAAGCCAACTGGGGAGCTGAGTAAGTGTGTGTACACTGAGGCAAGTGATGCTCTTGCCATAGGAGATAAAGCGTGGAGAGAAACACATGCCAGATGTTGGGAGCTCTAGGGTGAAGGAATCTTGCACAAAAGGAGGACCAGTGGATCCTTAGTAAGTGATAACAGCAGGAGCACACTGAGGAAGACAGAAGAATGAGCAGGAGAGTAGAAATAGGGCCACAGCCACCTCTGCTAGCTCCTGGACACCTATGAAGGGACCTTTAAAAAACATCTAGTCCAGCCCTCCTGCAGTGACCAGAGACACCTTCAACTAGATCAGGTTGCTCAGAGCCCCGTCCAACCTGACCTTCAGCGCTTACAGGGATGGGGCATCTCCCACCTCTCGGGACAATCTGGGTCAGTGTCTCAACACTCCCCTTGTAAAAAAATTCTTCCTTATATCTAGCCTAAATCTGCAGCCAGTTGGAGTGACCTTCATGTGACAGCTTTAGGGCCATACTAAGAATTGAACTGGTAGCCAGAAACCTATTGAGCAAGTCAAGGACTGAACCAATGTCTAAGAAATCACATCAAGCCTCTATGTAAAAAGTTCTCCTTTTAAATCAGTTGAGCTTAAAAGCCTGTGTTTTGCCTCTTCAAACCTTGCTTGGAGAGTATCACAAACCAGTCTGTGATATCCTCCAAGCAAGGTTTGAAAAGAACACCCATTTGCACCCAATTTCTCATGTCATTCCCTGCATCACTCACCATGTGCTTTTTCTCTACAATGATGTATCTACCCAGATTAAGGGACTTCCCTTTCCCCAGACCAAGGGAATGTGGGGCACACAGTGTTGCCTGCACCTAGCTCTTTCTTGCAGCTCCCTAGTGTTGCCCACAGCAGCTTTCCTGCTCACCAGCAGTAGCTGCTGTGGTTACACACATTGTGTTGCATGAGTTACTATGACCAAAAGTACTGAGACAGACTTCAAACAATATCCATTGTGGATTAAGCTTGGAATCCTAAAAATAAGGAGACTGTGCCCTCATATGGTCAAATGAGTGATGTTTCCTTTCTGAAATAGATGGAGGTTTCCAGGTCAAGAATGTTGTTTACACTCATCAGTTGATTGCCCTTAGCGGTGGCTGTTGAACTTCCCCCAAGTTTATTTTCCTTCCTTCATCCCAGAACTTAACCCTCCTTTGGTTGGTTTATAAAGCTTCAAGGAGGCAATTGAAGATAAATAAATAACAAAAAAAGTATGAAGTGAAGATGTTGGGAAGGTTGCACATATTTAGCCTCCAGGTAGGACGTGCTGTTTTCTGTGTCCACCAAATGGGGTCTGGCCAGGTCATTGCTAGAATGAGACCACGGGAGAAACCACTCCTGAGGGGCTTTGGTGGCTTATTGATCTAAGGGCTGACTTAATGCCACCATTCACCTCCTTCCTTCCTCCATCACCCTTAGTACCATTTTAGAGGAGGCAAAATTGCTTCTCTCAGCAGAGCTGTAGGGTGAACCAGGGAGGTCTACTGAGCTGTGGTTATTGAAGATCTTTCTATAAAATAGAGAGGTTTCATTGCTTGTGTCCAATCAATCCAATCTGCCCTTTGAATATCTGTCCTTAACTAGTGCATGATACATCCCTGTGGCCACAAAACAGCTGTTGGCTTAGTCCCCAGGGGTGGCTGTTTTTGATTGCTAGACGAAATGATTTGTTTCTGTAAATCTGTGAATGGGACTTGTGGGGAAGAGAAATCATTAAAAACAACAACCAAAAAACTCAAGAGAAGATATTGTAACTGGGGAATGAAGTGAGGGTTCCTACCATGTACTTGGGAACCATCAAAGTAGTTCTTCTGTTTCCATCCAGCCACAGGAGCCCTTTGATTGCCAAAGGGAAACAGATCTTGAGGGAGGGATGTAAATCTTCTCCCTGCCCTTCCAGCACTCCAGTCCTTTTGTCATCATGACCCCAGAACAGGACCACAGTTTTGGTACTTTTTACTTGGTGTATGGCAGAGGTGCTCAATGAAAGAAGTGCTTGATCCATCCAATCACCCATCCGGACAGACACTGCTTCTCCTCTGACATTTATTGTCCTGTTTTATTCTAATGTCAACATGGGGTCCTGTAGATAAATATCAGTGCACTGAAAGGACGTTTAGGTATCCCTTCTATATCCCACAGAAGTCACTGATGGACCCCTGGGAGTACATGGACCACAAGCTGAAAGCCATGGATTTAACATACTTATTCACAGAAGTTTCCAAAACTGCAGCAGCAGTAAAAATGTTTCATGGAACTTGGTGGAAGAAAGCTAATTTATGCTAGCCAGAAGTGTTTTCCAAGGTCCTTTCAGTCTGTAGAAATCTTTCAGTCTCTGTGAAATTTCCTATCACATGATTGACATTAAGAAGCCTTCCTCATGAGTCAAGTAGCATATGGGGCAGAAGAAATTGATTTGGATCAACAACATTTACAGATGAATTTAAATGAAAACACCCTGATCCGGCTGTGACAAATATCTTTAATAAATGCAACGCAAGCTCCCAATGTTCTAAAGAGCTTTCTTGGCAAGGTGAGGTTGCCATTAAAGCTGGAAGAGAAGGATTTTGTGAATGGGAATTGTACCGCTGCCCTGATCCCCTTTGGCGTGAGCCTTCCGGAGGCAGAAGGGAGAGAGACAGAAAGGGAGAGACCTTCAGGAATGATCCACAGATGGGATAATATTCATGATTACACCACGAGAGCTGCATCAGGAGAGACGTCAGATTCCTCTCCAGTGTGTTTAGCAGACCAAAGTTCAAGAGGGTGGCAAATCTTTTCTGGGAAATAGGGGGCTGAGGAAGATGGGAAGGGCTAAGGCTAGTGGAAATGCAGGAATTCTGCTGCAGAAAGCATGATATTATATCATAGGAATGTGGGGCTGGAAGGGATCTCAATGGGCCACCTCATCCATTTCCCTGCTTTGATGCAAGTTCAGGTATAGCTCAGGCATTCCTGACAGACGTCTGTCTAGCACATGCCTAAAAATCCCCAGTAAAATCTCTTTAAGCAATCTCACTCAGTGGTTCACTGTCCTTAATGTTAAATGGTTCTGGTTTGTTGGTTTTTTTTAATATCAAAATGAAACCTGTCTTTCTGTGATTTGAAGCCATGACTTCTTAAACTACCCCCAGTCAACATGGAGAATAGATTATTTCCCAGCTGACTTTCATGTGTCTGAATACCATTATCATGTCTTTCCTCAGTTTCCCAAGCTCTAAACAGCTGTAGTCTGTAATCTTATTCCCAGTTGTGTTTCCTCCTACATCATATTGCATGTACTCATTATATGAATGCATGCATAATTCTGCACAGGGCTTTCTTTATTGTCATGACACAATATGGCTCTGAAAACCCCTATCAATTCGATAGGATTCTGTTCCAGACCTGGAAGTCCTGGTCCTTGTGGCATTAGGAGTAACTAATAACAAAAAATTAGTTTAAAAGTAATCATCAAAATTACATTACTGCAAACCAAATCATTAATCTTCTCATGGTTTCTACAATTCACCCTCATTTTGTTTATGAGTTGCTTTTCCATGCAGAATCACAGAATCACAGAATCCTAGGAGTTGGAAGGGACCTCGAAAGCTCATCCAGTCCAACCCCCCTGCCAGAGCAGGGTCACCTAGAGTCCATCACACAGGAACGCATCCAGGTGGGGTTTGAATGTCTCCAGTCAAGGAGACTCCACAACCTCTCTGGGCAGCCTGGTCCAGTGCTCCGTCAAGGAGCAGTTAAGGGTTCATGTCTTGTGCCAGCCACTTCAATCTGACAGTCCAGTTTGGAGATGTCCAGTGATAGGACA
>VZRW01003554.1:0-66312 GCA_013398125.1 Aegotheles bennettii
TCTATGATTCTATGATATTGAACCATCCTTAATGGTGAAATATGATTTTAGTAATTTAGACTTTCTGTCAAAACCCATTGAAAAATTGCCGGAGTACTGAGAGAAGAGTTCACATCCCTTGTTGCCAGGGTCACTTTGTAGCTAGAACATCCCTGTGGGCATCCTGAAATGCAGCAGCACAGCCCCAGGCCTGAGCGACATCCATTGCACCGGGCAGATCATCTTGGCCTTACTACTCTGAAACCCTTTAAGATGTACAACTGGCGATTTTTGGCCTTTCAGATTGTTCAGCAAGTGAGTGACTGAAATGCATCTCACTCATCTCAGTGCAGCTTTCATGTCTTTGGGGATGTATATATACCTGCTCTCTTACAGAGACAATATACGCCAGAACCTCATCAAGGGGAAAAACCTCGCTATAATTTTTACAGGGCAGCAGACCTCATGTTGTCATCTGTGTCATTTTATGGCTTCAAAGCGTCAGATTTCACTGCTCATCTAGATGCAAGATGAGCTATACCATTTTGTATTTATCCCTTTCCCAACCTCTGTTGCCCTTTTACTCCATATGTCAAGTTTTTCATGAAAATACATCTGTCGTCATGTGTTGGTGCTTCTTATTCCTAGGCTTTCTAGGCACCTGAACGTTTTGCAACATGTCCCAAACCTTTCTTAACACATAGGTAAAGATTGCAACTGAAAAACATGACACAAAGTGGCTTTCTTCATCACTCAGAGTGTGCTGTGAGCTGGCTGGTAAGACTCCAGCACCAAGAAGAAAGTTTGATAAGGATTCAGGCTGCTTAAGCAGCTTCTCTCAGAAACGTGCCTCTTGGCCAGAAATTTATTGAAGTAGTAAAGTTTTTCTGAAGTGAAGTGTGGCCAGCTGCAGGGCCGACACCATTTAACTAGTGTTTTTAGCAAGGATTTACTGCTGTAAAACTAGACACTCTGGTGTGTGTATGTGTATGTGCATGTGTATACATGCAGAGACATGCAGAAGACTGGCTTGTTTGCAGAACGGGCACAGTTCTTTGGTCCATGCTGGACACATACATCCTCTCTCACATTTTAAATCTTGCCTCCATGCTTTTCAATTACTGGTTCAAAGACCTGTGATCCTCTTCAGTCGTTGTAGCCCGACCAGGTATTTATTAGCAAAAGGACAAATACTGAACACAAGGCTGTGATGCATTTTATGTTTCAGTTGTTTTTCAGAAGGAACCTGTAAACCAGATAAATTTAGTCTGCAAACAAAGAACTATAAAGCAGTCACAGATGTTTCTTTTTAAGCACAGTGTAAATAAGGTATTCATAAAACTTTTGTGGCTTATATCTGCCATGTACTTTTTTTGTGCAATATTGTAGAAAAAAACCCTAATAGCCTCCTTCCACCATCAAATAAAATATAGGATTTTGCCCTACTTTCACAGTGAAAGAAAGTGTATCACTTATATTCCCTATATGTGCATCAGTATATGACTCTTGGTAGCCTGTAAAAGTAAATGTTGACTTTTGCATCACCTGTGATTAGTTAGACTAGTCTCGCAGAAAAATTTTAAATCTTGACTATACAGCCACATCACACATGTAGTGACTGTGTTCAGGGATAACAGAAGATTCTCCCTTTTCTCTTATGAGCATCTTTTATGGAGGTACATCATGCTTGCATAGCCATAAATTAGCACAATGAGGCCTTATGGTACTCAGTAAGATTCGTTTTCCACCCCAGGGACTTAACATTTTTAAGGTTTTGAAGGATTTCAGCTTTTATTACAAAAGATTTTACAGGTTCTCTTTGAGTCTTTTGTAGTTAAGACACTGGCAGTGGTTAGATTAGAAACTTGACATCTGCAAATTTGTAACAATAATTTATATATATGTAGCAGCATATCAATCACTTGAAGTTACTGCTTCAAATGCTGCATGTCTTGCACAGAAGTAAGAGCAGTTTCTAAGTGAATGCAAGTTAAATACTTGTATCAGAATTAAAAAGAAAAAAACAAACAAAAAAAAACCTGAAGAAAGCTGTTTTCTACAATCTGATGGGGGTGTCTTTAGAAAATAAAGACCCTAAGTTCTCACCACCAGTTCCTGGTCATGTAACTGTGTTTGGTACCTGATTCATCTTCTCCAGCTGAGCAGCAGTTTTGCTGTGGGCTAAAATGAAAGTTGTTATATCAGAAAATGTAGAGTAGATCCAGTTTGCTGGACTTCTTTCACTTCGTGTCTCAGCACTGATTCTGCCTTAAAAAGAACTTAAAAAAATACAATAAATATACTGAGTTAAAATTTCCATCGGTCATACCAGCACCCTCTAAACATATTCGTATTGGGGGTAAGTCATACACATTTTTCAGGATATCCTTTATGGCAGCTGTTTGCAGAGGATCTGTAGGGAAAGCCATGAGGGTACTGTTTGGCAGAAACAAAGGAATGTCTCTTATCAGTTTTGCATTGTATGGTGTTCTCTGTTTGAACTGATAAGGCTCAGTAAAAAGTACAATTCAGTAAATGATGTATGAAAAACTGCTTCATAAGTCTGGCTTTAAGTGACCCACCTGTAAGCTATCTCAGCAGATAACACTGACTGAGTAAAGAAACAAGAGTCCTTCTTCACACACGGGGTAAAATGAAAAAAATATTGAGAATATTTAGAGTTTGAGTGTCCTTAGAAGCTTAATAAAATGGAGATACTGCAAAATCAGAACAACTTGGTCCTTAAAAAAAGAAAATAGTATTTATCTGCAAAGCTCTATCTCACTTTGGGCTTTTCTGTAATAGAATCATAGAATGATTTGGGTTGGAAGGGACCTTACAGGTCATTGAGTTCCAACCCCCCTGCCATGGGCACGGACACCTCTCACTAGACCAAGTTGCTCAAAGCCCCATCCAACCTGGCCTTGAGCACTGCCAGGGAGGGGGAAGCCACAACTTAAAAACTACTGCTTTGGTTTGGGATTTTTCATTGGGTTTTTTTGTGCGTGGACAGCTTAATTGCCACTGAATACTGAAAATAAGTTGTTTCTTTAAAGATGTTACTTAAGAACATCTTAAGATTCCTGTCCTTTTCTAATATAGCTGTTGTGGTGACAATGTGGTAACTCAGGAAGCTGGGGAGAAAAAAATAAAGTATTTCTCAACATTTTGTTCTCTAGGTTACACAAACCTCTTCATGGTATATAGAAAATAACAGAAAGTTCAAGAAATTATATTTAAGAGAAAAATGAGAAAAAATAAATTATAGTAGGAAAAGTAATTATAATTATAGAAATTATAGGAATGTATTAATGATAATTACAATGGAATATTTTATGCCCAATTCTTGAGCATGCTCCCGTGCTTCATTTCTTATTTTTGGCATTGAATTAATGTTGACATTTTATATTTATATCCCCCTTTTTTTTTTTTGTTCTCCTCCCCAGCCCCCCCTTAAGAAGCAGAAAAAACTATAAATGCTTTAATGATGCCTTTGTGGTACTAAACCACTTTAGGAGCACCTTTAAAGCTGTTCCTAAATACCTCAACCTTGCTAAATCACTTTAACAGTACATTCTTATCTGTGTATCTGTCAAAGTAGGTAGCCATGGAGGCTTATCTGTGCATGTTCAATATCCTAAATCTGTCTAAGATAAGGACAACAGGGAAAAAGGAGTAGAAAATAGGAGGTGTATGAAAATGTTAAAAATCCTGAAACAAATTTTGGTTTTACACAAAACCATTTTATTTTAGTGAATTTAGTCTCTCTGTTTGAAAGGGTAAGTGACAGGTGGGTTTCATTTTGCCCACATTTGGACCTCTTCATTGCAGATGTCTGCAATGGCAGTACTGCCTGAAGTTGTCTGCATAGCTAGAGGAGAGAAATGGGCATGTCTAAAATAGGTCAGATGAATTGGCTGCCAAAACCCACTTATTTCTCTCTCGTGTCTGTAAAAAGAGCCTTAAACAAATACCTGAAATGAAATATCTGCTTTTCAAATGTCCAGTGTTCAGCAAGATCAACCACATTCACAGTGTCTCACAGATATTGATTAACAAAGCATATTAAGTGATAGGAGGGGTGTTAAGTGCTGCTTAGATACAAAGTTCCTGCTTTTAAAAAAAATCACTGTTGAATCAGTCATGGCAGAAAATGAGTGGAACAAAGGCAAGATTTTATCTGTCTTTTGCAGATGGGAAATAGAGGCACGGTTAACAGAGGTTAAACCAGTTTCAGTCTTCTGGAAATTAACTATCCTTGAGGTTAATGGGAGGGCTGAAATACTGAAATTCCCACCATATGTCTGTCCCAGTTGAGCTTTATCAAGTACACTGACCTATTTTTGGTGTCCAGACTGGGATATAGGGATTTTTCAGGGTATTTTTGACATTTTAGAGTACAGGATGTTTCATAGCATTTTAGATGTTCCAAACACAAAGGACAATTATTTCAGTCTACAGCTATGCTCCTACCATATCGCCCCCAACCCAAAATGAAGTTGTCTGATTTGCGTAGCTCATCCAGCACCCCAAAGATAACTTGTAACTGCCAAATGCAGAAACTGTCCCTCTCTGCTAAAATCCCGCTGTCTTGACATACAGTCTTTTTGTTGTAGTTCTACCTCCTATTCCTGAAATACCTCTGGTCTTCTGCAACTAACTCACTGTGAGTCCTGCACAAGGACTTCCTCACTTTGCAGCCTAAACCTAGTCAATAAAAATAACCTATACTGAACTGCTGAATGCAGCAGACATTAACATATAATCTCATGCATAATCTGTATCTTAATTATAGAGATCTAATAAAAAAAGTCTATATTGGGGTATTGCTTACCTCCTGGGAGCTTGACTTAAAACCCCTTTCATGTATCTTCTTTTAAAATACAAACTAGGAAAAGGTATTTTACCTGTTACTGCTCACAGGCTAACCATAGGTTGAAATGTTTGAATTCACAGTTTGTACCTCTCCCATTTGATTTATTGGAGCAACTGATGGTAATAATAAGATGTCTACCCTCTGTGAACACCAGACATTAAAGGAGGGCTAAGACAGTCATTTTCCTTGTGAACTTCAGAGACATTTTGTAAAAACAGAGAAACGTGGGAACTCAGTCTCTCTAGGATCAATTCCAGGCTCTGAAGAGAGATATGTAACCTTTACTTACAGACTTGTTTGGTTTTTATACCTTCCAAGCTGATGGTTATTGTGCTACTCAGTCATTTCCTCTCCACCCCCTATCCTTTTTTTTTTGTTTGTCCTTTCTGCACCTGGCCTCTTCTTACATCGTATATTCACCTTGGTCCTTCTTCCATCTGCTATTTGCTTCTTTGCACACAATCAGCATGAGTAGATTTAGTCTACCTCATTTGACTCATCTGAAACAAAGACATTGAAATTTGAGCTGGCCTCTCAGGGCTTCTCTTTAGTCTCTGAATAGAAATATGCCTTTCCAGGGACAACTCATACTGTCATAAAATACACAGCTGAGATCAGATAAATTTAAAATATGTGTCAAAGATCAGATAGCCCTCGAGAAGAACCTTTTTTTTTTTTCCGTTGACTGTAAAGGGTCTGTTCCAGATCTGAATGTCTCCTTTTTTAGGAAGCAAAAGCTAGGGTACCTGAGTCCTATGTAGAGCTTCCTTTTCTCCTATGGCAACTGGATGTTAGTACAGAGAAAAGAGTGGGCACAAAGTAAAAGGTTCTTTGTGGTCTTAGAGGTAGTGTCCATGATCAACAGGAGCGGACCTGGAATGTCAGTTTAATATGTGGAGATACAGCTGAAGGACTGGAGCTTCATAGGCTGGGGCACACTCAAGTGCCATCATCTATGGAAAAATTTATTGCTAAAGTCTGTATGTATGAATATGGATGCATTCTATGCCAAGGACAGGCAAAGAGCATTTCTCAGACCCCAGCTCTATGCAGACAATTTTGTATAGATTCTCACAAACATAGCAAATGCAGCCTTGCTTGACCCTGCTCAAGATACATGTTTTTCTGGAGACAGTGGAACATTTTAACAAAATAAAATATACAGAAAAAACACTTCTGTCAACTTTGTTTTCATAAGCAGTTCAGTTGTTTAGATGAACTAGGACAAGTTGACTTTGATTTTTGATCTGCTGGGAGCAGGGTGATAGGAGAGTGTAGGCAAAGGAGAACAGCCTGAGGCAGATCCCTCAGACAGAAAACTTCAGCCTTCATAGGTGGTGAAGTTCTGAACTACAATTACAGTTCTGCAGCAGTAGTCGAACTTAAATACGCATGTCACTGGAGTGGTTTATGTAGAATATTTAATGTATCAGTTTCTTTCACTGCAATTCAGGATGTAAGAATAGAATCTATTTTCAAATGGGATTGTTTTTTATCACTTTAACCAGCCCACTGTCATAACTTACTTTCCCCATGTTCTTCATATCTTGATATATTGGAGTTTGTTTCTAAGGGGAGACAAGTGGAAGCGTCAGGCTTTTCAACCTGCTTCCATTTTAAGTCCAGCCTGCTTTGCTCTTACAACATCAAACCTTCTGGGAGTCTCTGTGCATGACATGAACTATAAAAGGTATCAATAACAACAGGAGTTCCTGCTGTGAAAGGGTACTATAATTGCAATTGCCTAGGATCTAGAGATTCATCATGGAGAAGGTGAGTGTTCTGCAGACTGGTTCTCTTGGGTGAATTCTGTCTCTCCCTAACAATTCACCAATTTTAAAGTGAATTTTCTTTTTATTTATTTGCTTATGCGTTTACTTTAAAACATAGCTGAGCACAAACCAGTGTAACTCCACAAGTGGCAGAATATGAGAAGTAAAAAAAAATGCCACTGACAAATAATTTAAGAAATAATAATCATAATAGGAGATTAAATGGTTTACATCCATCCTCATGTTACACTCTGATTTAAAGCTTGATGACCGCACACTTGGACTGCATTCCCAGCAAGTATTGAGAAGACATATTTCTCCTTGTGTAAATGAAACAAGATGTTTTTGTATAGCTGTAAGTCCTGCTTTTGCAGTGTAGCTTGGTACTCATAATAGAGGAATAAATATTTGTTTTATGCTAGATAATTTTAACAACATTTGAAAAATAGGACATAATAAAACATAAACATAATATTTAAAAATATAGGCATGTATTTTCTTTACTTGCAGGTATATATTTCACCTCTGTACGCAGTGACAGCTTGCTAAGGAAAAGCACATTTGCAGCATAACTTGCTTGCAATCATTAATTTCTTTCTACTCGTTAAACTATTTCTTTTAAATTACTGTAAAGTAACCTCACTAGAAAAATGTTTCTGTCTCATTGTTTTTGGCACTGTGCCATTTTAAGATATTTTTAGTTGCCTATTCTCATTTTGCAATTTGTATGGATATATGAACACCAAAAGCAACTGCCCAAAGCAGTATTCCCTCCCTTCTGCAGGTGTTTGACTTCCACATCTCAACACTGAAGTTTATGAGAGTTGCAAGTAACGGGCACCCCTTTGAAGATCATGCTACTAACTTATTAGTCTACAAATTTAGATCAATTATTCTCACTAATGAATGTATCTGTGAATATCCTGCACCAAATCACACATTGATGGTATAAGTACTATATTAGTATGAATTATTTTTTTAAAAAAACAGAGTAACTAGAAATAATTGTAGTCCCAGAAGGCTTTAAAGAGTCCATGCATTACTGTTCAGATGTAGACCTCTGTAATTCCATACATTGCATGCGACTCCTCGTATGGTTGCACCACTTGTCACAACAAAATAGCGTATTCCTAAATGAGCCCTTTCTGTTAAGAGTATTAAATAAAGCTCAATACAGCCTAGAGATAAAATGTAACATTTAAATGCTGTTATTTTCCATCCATTAAGGAAGATCTATTCTTAAATTTGTTTCTCCTAATGCTTGGAAAAATTGTTACTAAAGTAATTTTTGTGATAAAGCAAGCCCCAAAAGGCTGTTGGAGCTCCTGAATATCTGGGAGTTTTAATTCATTTCAGTATAGTTGTGCTCCAGTTTATTCCAGCCTTGGCACTGGTTGCAAAAACACTCTGCCAATCCTGAACAAACCACCTAATCCAGTCCTACCTCACCAAAAAGATTAATCCTTCATGTGACACTGAAAAGCAGCCATCCTCTTAGAAGCCTGGCTTTTTCAAAGGACATCACCACCAGCTCTTCCAAAATGCTCCTCAGATACCCTGTTTCTGAACTGAGAAACAGTTCATACTCTTAAAGACATCAACTAAATATTCCACTATCAGCTACCAGCGAATCCACTTGGAGTTGCAAACGACTTTTGTGCAAGGTGATTTCCTTTAACCACAAACATCCATCCTTCTAGCCATCAGAGATGTCTCAGAATCTCACAAAACTCTCTTCTGCCCATACGTCCATATGTCCATTTGTCCATCCGTCCATCCATCACCTGTGCTAGAGAGTCAAATGAATAGATCTTAGGGACCTTGCAGACATCTGATGGTGGTTGTGAGTCCTCCAAGCTGCTAGAACCCTCTCTGGTATCACACTTTCCTCTTGGTGAGAACAAGTTTGGTCCATCCATCTACTTAAATGCAAACACAGATGCACCTGGATACTCTTTCCATAGCTTCAGGCTCTCCATCAGCAGGATTCTTACAAGCTGTCCTGGCAAAAGGCTCTGGAGTTCAGGTCTTGCAGACAGATGAGCTTTGGTAGGTATAATTTGTAGCAGCTTAAGGCCTTGCAAGATTGAATTATTACTTGATAATTCAATCATAATTCTCTGCCCTTAAAGTGAAGAGTAGCAGAAGAAGGATCATGTGTTTATACCTGATTAGCCTCAACACAGGTGTTGGCATTTTAGCTTGTACCAACAGAGGAGGTGGTTATGTGATATTATGGATTATGGAGTAAGTGGGGTATAGGCACACGTCCCCTTCTGCTACTTCTGCTGCAGAGCCAGGCAGGAAAAAAGGACAATTAACAGCAGTAATATGTGGAAATGACCTGCCTTTTGCATGCAGGAGCTGGAGGTTGGGAAATCTATTTGTGTTTTACATGCCAACAGGTAAAATGTCATATCTTATGAGAAGTCCTTTCCCCTGTTCTTGTAGAGTAACATCCACAGCACTTCAGTGTCTACAGTAAATTCAGGCTTTTTATTCTTACTGAGGAGGAGGAGGAGAGCAATGACAGCAAAGGAAACTGGATTCTCTTTCTTTCCTGCAATAGCAACTAAGTAGTTTATTACATTTAAATTATTGTCACCTATGCAGATGTGCTAGACAGAAAGTCTGCACAGCTGTCAAAGATACTACAGGTTTTGAAATCAGCAGGGTAGCAGAAGTGTAAATAGTGGCCTGATGTTGTTTGCCAGTCCTTTGATACTGGTAAAGATGCAGGTCTGTCTCCTTTTCAGATCCCAGCCAGATTACTCAAATCTGGGAATTAATCCTCTCACCATTTTTTTGCATTTAACGAGACAATTCACGTGAAGCCACTGGTGGATAGCAGGGGTGAGCCTAAACATAGATGTTAAAGTGTGCCTTTCTTGAAATTAAAAATGTGTTGAAACTGGGTTTGTCATTGCAGATTAGCAAAGCAATGGGCTGAGATGTTGAGGGTCATTTTTCTCTGGTGTCATCACTTCAATGCACCTTTACAACCTCTGCATTGCTAAAGGACTGCATGCTAACAGATGTGCTAAAACGTGCTAAAAATGTCTTTTGGAATATGGGAATAAATTTGGAAAGCCTCATGTATAAAAAGATTTACAAATGTTGCTAAAAAAAAGCAAAAGGTGGCTAAATCAAACCCTTTGTTTACTTTTAACTGAGTTTTCCTTCAGAATACCCCAAGTGATTTTACTGCGTGGCTCTATGGATTTATCACTTATCAAGTTTCATATTTTTAAAAATCAAAGCTCTTTTTTTGAAGACCACTAACAAGCATAGAAAATGTCCTTTGCACTGTTACCCACATAAAAATGACCCAGATTTAGTTTGTTTTGAAAATTTATTTGTGGCAAGAAAATACTCCCAGGCTGAAGTGTTCCTTGCCAAATGAATTCTACAATGAGACTCTGAGGACCAAATTCTGAAAGCAGTGAAAAACAGGGCTTTTTAGGGAAAACCCTGGTATTATCTTTGCCTGACTATGTGTTCATGGACAGTGTAGTGATGTTTGCTATTTCACTGCATTCAAAATCAATGCATTTGCTTAGTAGATTCATCATTTTATGGGAGTTTTAAAAATTCTTCATTAAACTCACCTTATGCCTCCCCAAATCCATATTTTTTATTGACAGTGAAAACAAGATGGAGTCATTGGAAGCAGACAATAAAACCTGTATGCATGGGGCAGTTTACTTACTGTTTATGCTAAGAGAATGTATGATTGTTTATGTAGTGGATTTTTCATCCTGCAGTGTTCAGAGTATTTCACTGAATGCTTCTTATCTGAACCCTGGGGTACTCTATACCTGTTCGATCTAAGAGTAGAGGCATGTCAGACATAAAATAGAAAATGTGGAACGTGAGGTTTTGAGAAGTATTTCAGGTGATTTTGAAGAATATATCATAGCTAATACCAAGAAATGCTCCTCTAGGGTAAAGAAAAAAATTAAGGAGTGAGAAGTGAAGATATTCTTTAAAAGAGGTTTTAGCCAGGATAGGAGAAACAGAACATGTGCAAAATGAAGTCAGTAATATGCTTGTGAATAATGAGGGAGGTATATTTGGGGAATGGATGTTAAGAATTTCATGTTTCAGTGAGGATGGATAGAAAGAGGCGACAGGAATCAAACCGCATAATGGAAATCAGACTACTGGGTTTGCAGTGTCTGTGTGGGTGAAGAATCTCTTCCTGTAAGTCTTACCCTATGACTAAGGATGGGAAGAGAGCAGAGGGAGTGCAGCAGAATAATGGAAGAGGAGGATATCAAGTGCGCATTCAGAGATTTTCAATCTATTACTTGTTATTCAATTCTGAGTAGGACATTAGAGCTGTAGTGATGATTGGATATGAGCTTCAGGATTAATTTTGAGGGACGAAGTTTTCCTTTTCTATGGTTAGATTTTTATTCGTATGGTACTTAATGGAAGCCATCAGGGTAAAGGAGGTAGGTAGGCTTTTTTACTGTCACATAAAGAAAAATTGCTATAGTCCCTCCTTAACTACCCAAGGACTGCAAGGGTCCTCTTGTGAACTAGAGAACCAACATCACCCAGAGGTTTGGACACCCTGTGCTGTTTTTAGTTCTCTGCAAAGAAAAGATGTAACCCAAGGTAAAGACAGCAACAAATAGTGGGGAGAATATGTGTATAAGAACTATGTCTTCTCTTGTAAGGTGGTGGGGTTATTTCTGTAAATAAATTGACAACAAAATGAGGGCTAAGGCAAATCGTCATCCTTTATTGCATGCAGGTTGAACCGTAGTGACAAAGGATGAGAAAAAGGCTGAGCTACTTAATGCCTTCTTTGCTCAGTCTTCAGTAGTAAGACCAGTTATCCTTGAGGTACTCAGCCCCCTGAGCTGGAAGACAAGAGACAAGGAGCAGAATGGAGCCCCCATAATCCAAGGGGAAATGGTTAGTGACCTGCTGCACCACTTGGACATAAACAAGTCTGTGGGGCCAAATAGGATCCACCCAAGGGTACTGAAGGAACTGGCAGAAGTGCTCACCAAGCCACTTTCTGTCATCTATCAACAGTCCTGGCTAATCAAGGAGGTTCCAGTTGACTGGAGCAAATGTGACACCCATCTACAAGAAGGGCTGGAAGGAGGATATAAGGAACTACAGAGCTGCCATTCTGACCTTGGTGCCAGGAAATGTTATGGAGCAGAACATCCTGAGTGCCATCACATGGCACATGCAGGACACCCAGGTGATCAGGTCCAGTCAACATGGGTTTATGAAAGACGGGTCCTGCTTGGCTAACCTGATCTCCTTCCATGACAAGGTGACCCGCTTGGTGGATGAGGGAAAGTCTGTGGATGTTGTCTAACTGGACTTTAGACGAGCTGTTGGCACTGTTTCCCACAGCATTCTTCTGGAGAATCTGGCTGCTCGTGGCCTGGACTTGTGTGTGCTTTGCTGGGTCAAACACTGGCTGGCTGGCCGGGCCCAAGGAGTGGTGGTGAATGGAGTTAAATCCAGTTGGCAGCCCATCACAAGTGGTGTCCCCCAGGGCTCAGTACTGGGGCCAGTTGTCTTCAAGATCTTTATCAATGATCTGGACAAGGGAATTGAGTGCACCCTCAGTAAATTTGCAGATGACACCATGTTGGGTGGAAGTGTTGATCTGCTTGAAGGTAGGAAGGCTCTACAGAGGGACCTGGACAGGCTGGATCGATGGGCTGAGGCCAATTGTGTAAGATTCAACAAGGCCAAGTACCAGGTCCTGCACTTGAGTCACAACAACCCCATGTAACGCTACAGGTATGGGGAGGAGTGGCTGGAAAGCTGGCCAGTGGAAAAGGGCCTAGAGGTATTGGTTGACAGCCAGCTCACAGTTAACCTGTTTCCTGGGTCCCCCAGGTCCTTTTCTGCAAAGCTGCTTTCCAGCCATTCATGACTCAGCATGCACTGGTGCTTGGACTTATTCCTCCTCAGGGACAGGACTTGACATCTTCTTTAGTTGAATGGCATGAGGTTTCTGTCGGCCCATTTCTTCAGCCTGTACTTGTCCCCCTGAATGGCAGACCAGCCCTCCGGTGTACCAGCTACTCCTCCCAATTCTGTATCCTCTGCAAACTTGCTGAGGGTGCACCCTGACCCATCATCTAGGTCATTAATGAAGGTGCTGAACACTAGTGGCCCCAGTCTCAACCCCTGGGGTACACCACAAGTGACCAGCCTCTAGCTGGACTTTGTGCAATGGATCACAGCCCTCTAGGCTCAGCTGTTCAGCCAATTTTCAATGCACACATCTTCCTAGATTCTGTTCTCAGCATCCTTGGAAATCCTGTGCGATGTTTCTCATCGCTTTCTGCGATGTTTCTCATCTCAAGCTTGACAATCCAATGTGGTGGTATCCAAATTCACAAAGTTTGTCTGTTTTACCTCAGAGATTGCCCAAGGTCATGCAAGAAATTCTGGTAGAGCTACAGAATAAAACCAGATTTCCTGTATTTTAGATGTTAAATTAAATTTCCTGTCTCTGATACCTTTACTGGTCAGAATTATAATGAAGACCTGCATCTGCACAGAGACTTTTCATCACTCTCTCTTTTTCCCAACTGTATTTTCAGTGTGTGTATGATATTTTAATAATCCTTTGTATTTTTCCATTGTGGGTAACTGAAATGGACAGAAAATATAACGTGTGAGAACATCCTGCCTTGGGACAGCTGCATCATCACAAGTGTGTTTTATTCCAAAACACCACTTCTAATGGAAATAGAAATAAACAAACGTGAGGAAATACTGCTTGTCTGCTGCAAACCATTCTTACTGCTTTTGCTAAAAGCCCCGCCTGAGGAGCACTTGGCTGAAACAGATTGAGCACAGCCTTGCTAAGAAAAGGCAGTGGGAAGTGTGTGAGGAGAGGGTGTAGAAGTGGACAGAGCTCCATGGGCAGTACAGCTGCACGCGTTCGTGCCTGATAAAGGCACAGTGCTTAGTTGCATTTCCTAGTTTCTGAATATATGTATAATTGCGTAGTCATAACATATGCCAAATACAGGACCAGTCACTTGTGTTTCAGATTGCCTTCGAAGTGGTGAAATCTTTCTTCTTCTCAAAACTGGGCTGATACACTCCTTGCCTATGGTGCTAATTTTCTTTCCAGTGTGACTCCCAAGCATGTGACGTGCTTTGACCTAAGAGATACTGTGAAAACCCTGCTTGCCTTGGGAGTCAGGATTCTCTCAATAAGATTCAATAAGTTCCCTTTACAAATAGACAGTTTATCTTTTCTGCTTCGGACTCAATTCTGATGTCCCAGAGGACTCAAAGAATTATTTTTTTTTAATCAGTACTTTAAAGGGGAGAGAGGGAAACCTTAAAAATTCACATTTATATATATATCTACCATTTGCTTTTTAAAAGAGTTTCTTTACTCACTCCCTCTCTCATGCCTAAGAAATGGAGCCTCCCTATTGTGGGGTTCAGAGCCACTGCAGTAGCCCCATCTGTGATGGTGCACATTAGGTCACCTTGTTCAAGTGAGTGAACTGACCATGTCACTGATGGATGCAGTGGGAGCACTAAAGAGGAAAGGTACATTTTGAAACAATATTGCTATGAACGACTTTCTTAAGAGGTCCGCTGAGCGCTGCTGTTACATATTAGTTGAGTCATTTTACTTTTACAGGTCACCTTAGTGTTTTCAGGTGAAGGGCCTGATGTTGAATACCTCTGTTGTGACTGATGTCCTCCATACCACAGTTGGCACAGGCAATGGTTATAGTAAGTGCAGCAAAGGACCTGTGTTTTCCACATCTCTGATTTACAGGAGCTCCCAGATAAAACTCTTTTTAACTAGTGAGTGCTTACAGGTTTTCCTAACAGTGGATTCTAGGAAGGGGAGAGCTTTAGAGAAAATAAATGAGCACTATAGTGTTACTCTTTTAGTCTGCAATTGTCTGAAGTTGTTGTCGATAGAAATAGTTGCATACATTTGTCTTCATTAATCATTTCAAGGTGTTGCTTTTTGATGCGGCCAGCCCTAGCAGTTCACAGGCACTTTAATTTTCCAATTATTGTACCTGTGGCTCAGAACAGATACTGATTAGTTTCACATTTTGCTCTGTGGGCAGCTTAATGTTCTTGTCACCTTACATTGAGTTTTAAATGGGCAGAGTGTAAGAGAATGTCAGATGTGCTCCCAAGTCTTCTGGGTCAGGCTCAGCAAGTTATGATGATTCCATGGATGAAAGGACAAGGCATAGTTTTAGGAACCTATCACAAAAGTAAAGATTCCTCTTGTAAAATGAGCGTGAGTGATTTTGTGTTGTATCCTTTTTCACACAAATTTTTAGCTGGAGATGAAGATGATGCTGCTGGCTGCTATGACAGCAATACAAAAGGAAGTTATGATAGCAAGGCAAGAGCAATGCTTTTCAGTATTTGCACACAATTACAAGACCTTTTCAAACTGTAGTAGTAAAAGCGAAAGAGAAAATAAATTTTGAAAAGCCCTAAACACAAAGATTAATTTTGTAACAAATAGAAATGTTGCCTGTCTCCTCTTTATCAATTGTGTACCAGCTATGACTCATCCATGCATGCTTTTTTCTTTCTGAGTATTGCCATGGAAGAAATCCCCTCCAAAACACAAAACCACGCTGAACATCTGCTGTCTAGGTATTCATTAGTTCTGTCTGCTCTGCTTTTGGCTAATTGCCTGGGAGTGAAGTTGAATCATTTATGGGAACTTAACCTGGTGCCAGTTATAGTAGTAAAGATCGTGTAACATTTTGATAAAACCCAGGAAATGTCAAACATGTAGCCTCCCAAACATGAAGTTTATTTACTGGTTTCTCATGCACTTTGTTTGCCTACAATATTGCCTGTACAACTGATAACAGAAAATGTATTTAATAACTACTCAGTGCTAATATGCTGTAGTATGCATGAATGACTAATTTAATTTATCTCTGATTAAGCCTATTATGTTTGAGATCACTTTACAGAAGAGACTTTTTTTGCCAGCTGTAAGCTTATTTGAATTGTAATATAAGTTAATAATGTGTGAAATAACTACTGGTGCCTGATTCTAAATGTTAATTTTACCAAATGACTTCCTGAGTTAGTGCATACACAGCTCATCCATTGCAATGTAGTTAGTATGTTGTTTAGATGTAAGGTTGCATAGGTAAAAGGGCAGATACGTGGCAAAGGATTAAATGACTGTTGTTTCTGCTGGAAAGGAATACAATCATAGCCCAGTCAGGGATGGCACACAGTCTATATATTGACAGCGTCAGCTGAGAAGAAGCACTTGTGATCTTCTTCATCTTAAAGTGTTCGTTTCCTACAAAGTGCAAAGGGGGACATGAATATTCCCTATTCTAGGAATAGGAACTGGAAAACAAAGAGGAATGCATGAAACAAAAAGTTGTGAGAAAGGCAATCCTGAGTATGTTTAATTAGGAAAACAGCCATTTGGATGGAATTCTAGATTTTTCTCAGACTGAGGTTGGAGCTGGAAAAGAAGTGAGGGAAACAAACCAAAACAAACCCCAAACAATTAACACCTGAGAAATGTAGGGGGAAAAACAAAAAAAAGAATTTAAATCTGGCAAGGAAAGCTGAACTTTTTTTCCCTAGGGAAAAGCAAGACTGATTCCTGTTTCTCCTCCACTTTTTTCTGTGATCTAATTGTTAGGGTAGGCAGACCCTTAATGGAGAGAGAAGCAGAGCTTCTTCTGTGCATAAGGGCTATTGATCACTGGCAAATCAGACTTTGCAATGTCTGTGCTTTAGCCACTTGTTTCTCTGAGAGGCTGCAAAGTGCTATTAGTTGTTGGTTTGGAAAAAGCTGTGTTCATCAATTGTTGCTTTTATGAAAAACCATGATTATACATATTCTTGCTTTAATACATGTTTATTTTAAATCTGCTGAGAAAATGCAGGTGGAGGGATTGAAGTCTTCTACCTTGTTTAAAGAAACAAATGTGATAGTCTGCAGTTTCATCTATGTATTAGACACCTAAATTGTGTGTACTTTGCATTTACAAATATGCAACTCCAACTGAAATAAAACAAAGTCAATACTTTTCTCTGTCAAATGAGTGTATCTCTTCAAATTAGAAAATATATAGGATACCGTACTTACTAGGTCAGACTGAAGCTGCCAAAACAATGTCACTTTCCTAGTGTGGAAAGAAGTATGCTCCACATGATTTCTCTTCATGTCACTCTGTTCCACCCTCCAAACATTTCTGGCATGTGATAATGTGTGGGATGTCAAGCACTATTGTTCACATTTTGTCATGCAATCTCATATAAATCAGTTATCAGCAAGCCAAGCTGCACAGTGGCTCTGATTTCAAGGTCTCTCTTCACAGCGTGTCAAATGCTGGCTAAGGGGACAGGACTTTGGCAGGTCCAACAACTGTCAGGATGCACATATGTATTCAAGTGAATGCATGGTGGCTATACTAGTTAGAGTAAGTTACCAATGGTATGTAATTACCAAAAAACAGTATTTCTATAAAAATGTCTGGTGTGGTGGCTTCAGGATTTGTACTGTAGTATTGGCATCACTATGACTTTTCCTCTTGTTGTTTGCCCAGAATCTACGAGAGGGAGGGAATGACATGTCCCTTTTTCACATCAGACAGAGATGGGACTCATATTCTTATAAAAAGCTGGCAAGACTCAGTATTTAGGTAGTATCACCTGGAGGGAATGTAGTGCATCGACTCCCCATGCTCTGTATAGTCCTCCAGGTGTAATCCAGGACTGAATGTGATATATAGATATCTGAAAGTGTGCTGCTGTAGTTTATTGAGAGATTGCCACTCTTTCTCTGAGCGCTAACACAGACTCCAAAACACTGAGTGCACTCTTGCCAATGGGTCCTCAATCTGTACAGCTCATACCTGGAGACAGAGTGTTACTGGGGAGGACTTTCTGCTTTGAGAGTTGCATCTTCACTGGCCTGAGAGAGCTCAGGTTTCCCATGAGTGTGAAGGCTTCTTCTAGATCCTCTGCCTTTTGCCCAAGCAGCCATGGGCAGGGAAGCCATTTATTTTAGTTTAGTTTCTTCTAATAGCAAGATTCTTTGTAAAGTGATAAATTAATACTTTTTTTTTCAATATCTTGTTAAGAGTAGCAATCTGAGCTCCTTCACCTGACAGATACCTACTGTAATTTACAGACCAGTCAATAATGAAAATGTTTCTTATTTCTACATGTGGTGTGTACTTAGTGACAGGCAGGTACAATTTGACACGTAGTATTTCCTTTCTGTAAGGAGAGAAATTTTGAAGTATAATTTAAAAATGTAAAATATTTTTATTATAAATAATCTAAATTTTCAGTGATTTTCACAGTTATGGGGCAGTCTCCTAGATGGTTTGAAGTGTATGAATTATGCATGTATTATGCTGTTATCCTCAAGATTAATTTTTCTGTTCCATTTCTTCTCATGCAATGCTCTTGAACTTCCCTGTAGGCCAGTTCCACCTAGAAACTGTCAGTGGGTCAGGAAGTTGTTATGCTTTACAGAGGATCTAGAGACGACTAAGGCTGCCTTCTCCCTGTCTGCTTTCATCTTTCTTTTCCCCCCAATACCTAAATTGAGATTGATCATTTAGCAGAAAAAAATACCACTATGAGCAATGAAGCGTAACTCAATACAATACTGAAAGCTGCTTAGCTGTCGTATCAGACTCAAGTTACTCTTAAGCAAAGATTAGTGAGGATAACTTACGTACAAGGTTGTAAATCTGCTTAGTGGTCTATGACTCTTATGGGCAAATAATGCTTCCTAAACACAGCCTTTGAACATGTCCAGAGTCACCTTTTTGAATGACTGAAAAATAGGAGCCAGGTGATTTCGGATGGGAAAGCAAATAGGAAACAGAACAATAACTCACCTTGTACATTAGTAAACTGTGTTATCATCTGTGTTTTATTACAGATATATTTTACAAAAGTTCATTATAATTATGAGTAAAACTCCATAAAGTATTTGAAGATTCCTTTCTTGTAAGAGTGATTGTTTGACCTTTTGTTAAAAAAACCCTCACCAGCTAATGACATTACACACCCAAGTACCTCCCCCAAAACATACTTTTTGAAAGTTTTCCATTTTTGTTTGCCTTTGATGTTTTTGTAGCTCTTAGATGAAGATAAATAAATACAACAAATACATAAATGCAATCCATGAGAAAACATGCAAAATGTCCTTTTTCCCCCCTACACCTGAAAGCTCTGGACTTAATGAAGAACTAAGGTTGAATAAAAGACAGCATGTTTTCTTCTGTGCATTTTTAAAATTTTATTTGTTGATCTGAAAAAAAAAAAAAGACAATCCAAAGGTTTTTGGATGTGTATGCCAATACAAAGGCTCCAGCTTATATAGAAATGTCTTAAAAATACTGTTCTAGAAGACATCCTAATACATCAAATTGGATTTTATTGCTATGTAATTATTCAGTTATACTTCTTTATTTTTTTAGTCTACTTTAATCTAAGTGAATAGGGCACTGTAATGTTTTGGTGAGGGGGAAACACAAAGCAATTGGTAAGGTTAAGACTACACGGGGATTTTTAAAATTACTTTTAAAATGTCTGATGGTTGTATTCTCCCTTTTTTCAAATTAGCCCAAGTTCCAGTATGTTTTTTGCTTTGACCAAATTCATTAGGAATTTTCTGTGGTCCTGTTCAGGAAATCCCTGTCATCAGTGAAGCTCATTTGGGCAAGATTAACAATAGCTTTATGGCATGAAATCTGATTGCAAGCACTCTGGTTTTTTGTTTGGGATTGATGAAGGGCTGATAGGCCTGTGCAGACCTCGGTCATCCTATTTACCTTTTACAAAAACTGACATAGTTTTAGTTTTCTTCCATTGCTCTAGAATTTCTCTGGTAGTCTAAGATTAATTGAAAATCAATGTTAGTGGTTCAAAACCCCCTAAGCCAGCTTTTTATACAAAAGTGCTGATACAGCTGCTGTTTAGTATGCTTCCAAGCCACTGACAGCGAAGAGAGTATTTATCATAGCTGAGCACAAATTAAAACATCAAAGTTACTAAGTAAACTGCACCTACATATCATGGCAGGGGTAGGTCGAGGACAATGATGGAGGGATTTCAGGCATCTTCTAAGAATGCCACTGACATGGCTTCTCTGTAGAGTCATTTCAGGTTCATTTATCAAGTGGTAACACAGAGAAGAAAAGCTCAATCTAAGGAAACACTGTATAGAACAATAAAAATAAAACATTGACCATCAAAACACCACTTGAAAATACAAATGGACCAGCACAAAACTGGAATGAAGAAGTGCATTTGGCAGAGAGACATATTCGGTGTGGAAGAGTAAACTTCAGAGGAGCTTCTTCTCACCCCCGAAGGCAGAATCGATCTATTTATTGAGCATGTTTAGCTTTCCTGCATCTTTATTGACACTTCTATCATTTCTGTCCAGCAAAGGGCCAGTGTCATTGTCGAGATTCCTCTTCAGCTTGCCATGCTTAGAAAGTTCTTACCGTCCTTTGCTCTGCATAATATTGATTTTTTTCCCATTTTATCTTCTTTTTATCCCTAATAATCTAATGTATATTATTTGCCATCAATTTCCCTTTGTTCCCTGCTGTAGATTATTTTTATACGTATTTTTACTTCTGTAAGACAGTGTGATAATTCAGGCAAGTATTCCTTTATTCTGGTTGTTATATTTCTGTTTAGTCTCTGGCAAAACGTTCTTAAACAGGTTCCAGCTTTCATCTTTTTCCCAAATAAACTGTTTCTCCCAGCTGAATTTGCTCCTAATTGTTCTCTGGATTGCAAAATGAATTCTTTTAAGGCACCAGGTATATTGTTTTCATGTTATTCTGTCTGTGAATAAGAAACGTAATGGAAAATGTTGTCATTCATAAAGAAGCAACTGCCAATTTTTAGTTCTGTGGTAAATTTTATGTTATCTTTCAAGATTAGGTATAATATAAAATTCCTGCAAGCAAAATGCAATTCTTACTGAGCTCAAAAAATGTCCTTATGTAGATTTTAAAAATTTTTTTATTTACTTTGAGGCAGCACAAAGCCTCCAGTGTATGCTATTGAAATTGAAGTCCTCCGTGGTAATTCAAATTTCTCTCCTGCACGGTATAAACAGATGCTTAAGAAATCCCTCATCAGCATTTTCCTCAGTGCATTTGTGGTCTGAAACAGATATTACTCTGTTTATCTGTCATACACAGGCCAGTCAGTCTCACCTCTGTGCCTGGTAAGAGCATGGAGCAGATCCTTCTGGAAACTATGCAAAGGCACACTGATAGCAAGGAGGTGATTGGTGGCAATCAACACAGCTTCACGAGGGGCAAATCGTGCCTGACAAATTTGGTGGCCTTCTGTGAAGGGGTTTCACAGCTGGTGGATAAGAGAAGAGCAACTGATGTCATCTACCTGGACCTGTGCAAAGCATTTGATACTGTCCCGCATGGAATCTTTGTCTCTAAATTAGAGAGGCATGGATTTGATGGATGGACCACTCAGTGGATAAGGAATTGGTGGGATGGTTGCACTCAAAGAGTGGTGTTCAACAGCTCCATGTCCAAGTGGAAATCAGTGATGAGTGGCACTCCTCAGGGGTCGATACTAAGACCGATTCTCTTTAACATCCTTGTCAGTTACATGGACAATGGGATCGGGTGCACCCGCAGCAAGTTTGCTGATGACCCCAAGCTGTGTGGTGCAGTCGACATGCTGGAGGAGAGACCTTGACAGGCATGAAAATTGGGCCCATGCAAACCACATGAAGTTCAACAAGACCAAGTGCAAGGTCCTGCACCTGGGTTGGGGCAAGACCATGCACAAATACAGGCTGGGTGGAGAATGGATTGAGAACAGCCCTGAGGAGAAGGACTTGTGGGTATTGGATGATGAAAGCTTAACATGAGCTAGCAGTGTGTGCTTGCACCCAGAAAGCAAATGGTAGGCTGGGCTGCATCAGAAGAAGCGTGACCAGCAGGTCAAGGGAGGTGATTCTCCCCCTCTATTCCACTCTTGTGAGACCCCACCTTGAGTACTGTTGTCCAGTCCTGGAGTCCCCAACATAAGAAGGACATGGAGCTGTTGGAACAAGTCCAGAGGAGGGCCATGAAGATGATCAGAGGGCTGGAGCACCTCTCGTATGAAGACAGGCTGAGGGATTTGGGTTTGTTGAGCCTGGAGAAGAGAAGGCTCCATGGAGACCTTAGAGCAGCCTTCCAGTACCTGAAGAAGGCCCACATGAAAGCTGGAGAGGAACTTTTTGTGAGGGAATGTATTGACAGGACAAGGGGGAATGGGTTCCAACTAAAGGAAGGTAGATTTAGATTAGATATTAGGAAGAAATTCTTTCCTGTGAGGGTGGTGAGACACTGGCACAGTTTGCCCAGGGAGGCTGTGGCTGCCCCCTCCCTGGAAGTGTTCAAGGCCAGGTTGGATGGGGCTTTGAGCAACCTGGTCTAGTGGGAAGTGTCCTTGCCCCTGGCAAGGTAGTTGCAACTAGATGAGCTTTAAAGTCCCTTCCAATCCAAACCATTCTATGGTTCATTCTATGATCTTGCACAGTTTTATTTCCAAAATGAGCCAGGCTCTGGCTTCCTTCTGTCACACCAGGATGGGTTGTGGGAAGACTCAACCACGTGATCAGCAAATACTTCTCCACCTTGAGGGCCACAGCTGCAGCCTGGCTTTATTGCTCAATCAAAGATTTCACTGGATTGTGGTCAGCGTGTAAAACTGCTTAATTCAAGAGATAGGTAGTTTTGGTATTTTAAGTCCAGCCTTCCATAAAGTGTTAGGCTGATAAAATGCTGGCCTCTGCTGAAGGAAAAAAGAGATGAGTAAAGAGCTCTGTCCCACACTGCAGCTGATCTACACCAAGTTCAGCTGGCATTGATCAAGCAGGACTAAAATGACTGCTTATCATTCCCAAAGGGTTATTAGTTCTCATTGCATCAATAAAATAAAAGCAAGTCTCCAGGTTACCCTGGCAGTGCTTGCTGATAATGAAATGTGGCATCAACTTTTCCTGCCCATGGTGAGTTTAAAAAAACTATAATCTGAATTCAGTCTGCTTTTCCCTTGAATTTCTCACTAGGCCTAAATGCAAATTTTGTAAGAATGTCTTTTAATGTAATTTCTAAGATGGTAAAAGACCCTCAGTACAGCCCTCCAGATCCCAAAGTAGAGAAAGCTATTAGGTATGTTACTATTTTAATCTGTTCTGATGTTCGTGAAATGTTCTGTCTCTAATGCCTTTTGTATTAATCATAATAAATATTTTATCCTTTCTGCAGAGGGTATGCTGACGTAATGTCTAAGCGAAAGAGGCAACTTGTCTCAGCTACTTTATGGTACTTGCTAGACTTAAAATGTCCATCAAGAAGTTTCAACAGAGATGTTGTGCAGATAATAAAGGCAAAAAAATGGATAAAGATACAAAATGATAATGACATGCAGCTATTTGCTTGCTTGCTGTTTTCTAATTTACCAAAAACAGAGCTCACTTGTAGTGCAGACATACAAATTCAGTAGGTGCAGCAGTCCCTATTACAAAAGTAGTGGGGTGGAGGTGAGGAAGAAGGAAGAGACAAAAAAGTGTGGTAAAGGTTTCAAAAGCAGACACTTGTTGACTTCTTGGTTGTTGTTTTTTTTTCTATGCTGCTCTATAGAGAATGGTCAACCTTAACTGGACCAAGTCAGTAGCTCCATGCCTGTGCTTGGCCTCTGAATAAAAGGCAAGCACATGTGCTACGGAGGTTGAAACACTGGCCTGAAGGGTGTGAACATCACCTCTCACTGTTGCTCATCAGGTGATGGGTATGAGCTTGGATGTATGGCTAATTCCAAATTTCCACACGTAGCCAAGTGTATTTCAGCAGGCTCTCTCTCAGGTTTTGTCAATGTGCTTGCATTGAAATGAGGAGAACTGTCTTGGTTAAAACTGTGCTATGATGATGCATCTTTGGTAGACGTCCTGTAAGACAATGCATGACTTTTTTCTATTACCCTTCAAAATACCCAGATTAAGCTTCCCTGCTATAGCACAATCTATCTGTGTTCAAAGCTTGTCAGAGACTTTGGTGTAGCCTTCAATATTGACATTTAAGGCTTTTGCACGTACCACCCTTCTGTAAAAGCACTGAATGCTTTCCATTTAGAGAAGTGCCCAGAATACGTGCCCTGGCTCCCCTTTCAGCACTACCTCAAAGCCAGGCAGACTGGGACCGGCATGCACGCCTAAATAATTAATGGCTGTTTATCCAGGTGCTAACAATGCTCTGTGGTTAGTTTTGACTGCAGCCTGCAAAGAGTGTTTCTTGGCTTACTTCTTGGCTGAGAGTAGAGTGTGGTCAAGACAGCCAGAGAAGTCCATGTTTCAGCGTGGCAAATAGATTAAAACAAAGTGGTGTTCTTCATCCTTACAGCCCAAAGCCACGCCTGTCCACAAACTGAGGGCATGCTTACTTCTCGTTATTAGCTGTCATTTGAAGGAGAAAATGAACAAGGGATCTAAACATCCGGGGAGAGATTGCTGAATGCACAACAGACAAACCCTACCAGAGCACTGGGGTAGGAGGGTGTGGATTTAGTGCATGTTGCTGGTTGTGAGAGCATTTTGTACATCTGGATCAGTTCATGGGCTGGCTCCACTTGTGGAGGGGAGCCTTGGCTATTGTTGATTGGTCCCTCTGTCTTATTTTAGCTTCACATTACTCAATGTCTGATTATGTTGGACCATATTCACTGTTGATGTAGAAAACATTCTGGACAGCAATGAAAAAATGCCAAGGATTATGTCCATATCATTCAATCACTGCTTAGGAAACCTGTGAGAGTGAGCCAAGGCAGGCACTGGATGCTTTGCAAAAGGAAGGATGCCAGCTTAGAATAAATAAATAAAGAAATAAATTAATCTCCCCTTTTTTCTCCCACCCTGACTGCCTGTATAACAAGCAAATGAAGTGGGAGTCTTCAAACTCCTTGAATGATCGCCTGAGTCTGAAAATTTAGAAGAGGGGAAAAAGAAACCTTTGTTGCTATAGTCAGATGGAGGCTACAAAGGTGTCAAATTTGCAGACAGCTTAACAGAAGTACAGAAGATAGCTCCCATTGGCAGAGTGTGAGTATGACACCTTGACAAGAACTCTGGCTGGTGGTGATGGTGACAGGGTGGGAATTTTGCAGGTCCTGTGAGTTTTGACATCATGTGTTAGAGCTGAAAGCATTACTGTGCATTCTGTTCAGCAAAGAAGGATTTCTGTCCATGTTTTCATTTCAAGTTTACCAGCCTGTTTTACTGCCATGATAGCTTGTGGCGTAGCACAGTCCAAAAGCTTGTGTGGCAATATATATATCTAAAGGTATAATATCAGTTATTCATGCTTACTATCTGAAATTATGAGGTGCTGCTTTGAGAAGAATGGCTATTTGAATTTTGGGTTGTTATGTGAACCAAACAAAACCAGACAGAATATTTGGCACCTAAGGAAGTACTGTACTTTGTTTCATTGTAATGTTTTCAGTGGATCCAAAATTCTGTAACCATCCCAAATTCATACAGTGTCTTCAATGCTGCATATCATCTTTTTATCTTAGGTTTATCTGGAGGAAGTATCTCCATTAACCAAACTGGAGGTGATTCAGGAATACTGATTTTTTCACCGAGTTTCATACTAGCTTATAATAAAACTTGTTCTTTATGGATTCACTTACTTAGGGTGATAGTGCTCACATATAGCAGATTATATTAAAATCTTCACAAATGTTTTTGTAAGTAACTAAAATTGCTGTGACATTTATGGTATTCCCTTTCCTTAGATTAGGGAATAAAGTAGTTACTTTAATTACCTTCAAAGCAAAACTATAAAGATTTCCTTTCAGGATTTGTATTGAAAAAAATGAAAATATAAAGTGTCATTTTGGGTGGGGTGAGTGTATTTTAATATCTCCCATGCCCAGTGCTATGCCACTGCAAAGGCCTGGAAGCTGAATGTGGAGGACATACTTCCTTTTCTCCATCTTGCACCTCTTTGCCCAGCTGAAGCAATGCGCTGCCCATACAAGGTACAGGTGCACCATTCACATGTCCAACACTATAAGGGACCAGCACAAGGTTTCCTGGTCCTGTAGACTGAGCTCAGGCCTCTCTGGTAGCAGGGTGGGCTCTGGATGCAGAGAAGCAGGGAGAGGGGTTTGAGATGATAGCGGGGTCCCAGGAGATGCCTTAGACTGATAAGAGGTCAGCTCCAGGTGGAGAAAGGGAATGGATGAGACAACGTGGGTAAGAGCAGCTGGGGAAAAGGAGCAAAGAGCAGAGGCAGTGGGGCTGGGGGTAAGTGCAGGAAGCTGTAGCAGGCTGTGAGTGGGTGCTTGAGGCTTTTCCCTTCTTTTCCCTCTACAAAATCCCTTTCCCTCTGAATCCTTCTCCCATTGAGATATCAGTCTCTGAGCTCACATCTCCTGGGTCTCTCATACCTGTCTTGTCACCATCCTGCATCTTATTTTCATTCTAGCTCGTAAAAGGCAGCTTGTTCTCCCCATTCATCTCTAGTGATGCCTCCTCACCTTCTTGGTCCTCTCAAGCAGGAAGAGGAAAAAAGATTTAGAAAAAGGGAATATAGAGAGACCTAGAGGAGGAGCCGCAGTTGTTACCAGAATTGGGTGTGAAGGTGGTGGCTACTGAAAGGCAAAGAGGTGTCTACACTTCACTGCTTTTACAGCGCCAAGGCAGAGGACAAGACTACTCAGGTTAAAGTGGCCCATCTCCATCATTTCAGGCAACGCTTATCAGGCAACACTTATCAGGCACCGATAAGGTAGGCAGGGGCCATCTCTGGGCAGTACCTACCTGTCTAAGTCTGGAGCTGCCTGGATCTCAGGAAAGAGTTTACAGTAGACCCATTGCCTCTATTCTGGTTCTTTCAATCTTTTTTTCTCTTTGTCTCATGGAGTTGTGAGGAGTTTTAAAAAAATGAAAAAGAGAAAACTTATCTCTGGTACTTAGTTGCTGAACAAAAGTACTGCAGTAGTACTGGAATAGATGTTGAGTAAAAATGTCCATTGTGGTTACTATTCTGAGTATAACTGCTCTTTTGTGACAACTCCTTTGAGTTATTTCCATGTGAAACAGAGCAGCTCTGACAGCAGCTCTTTTTTAGAGGGAGGCAATTTCCCTCATATATGCCTTGTCAGCTGCTAACTGTGGGTGTGTAAATATAGCTGAAGTTTGGAAATAGTGCCGATCTGGCAGAGGTTTGGGCAGCTATTATTTATGGCTAAATGGATGAGATTTACCAAGCTCAGTTTGATGGTAAACGTTGCAGGGCAGGTACATTACCCGAGCTTGTGTTTGTGGAACACCTCGGCAGTTTTATATTGATTTCAATAAAGCAGTTGTTCTTGAAACAGCTCTGTAAGTGGTGAATAAAGTATGTAATTTATATAATAACTGTAACAACATTCAGAAGCACCTCACTTTAATTTTACTCCAGTCTCATTGACCCTTTTTCCTCCCTTTGCTTTTACGGTGGTGTCATCCCTCTCTCATCGTTCTTACATCTCACTTGAGATTTCTTCTCCTCTCACTCCATCTTTCAGCTGAACTCCCACAGGACATGGGCTCTTCCCTCCATGCCTCCAACATGGATGACCTCATTTGATTGGAGATCCTCTGCTCTAATCTCTACACTTTTAACTCCCAAGTTTATTTCTTCTTGTTTGTTTTGTCTCACATCATCCAATTCTCTGTTTGGTAAGTTATCTTTCCGAGTGTACTCCCTGCTCTGAGTTACCTTGGCATGCCCTCGGTGTATCAGCGTGCAATTTCTGTCTACACAAAGGGCGGGGTGTCTGCTACAGGCCAGTTCTGAGGTCAGCTTTCCCATAAAGACAGTTGTGTCAAAGAAATTCTAAGTTCATGGAGCCTTAACTAAGAAAGATCCTAAGAGCTTTTAAAGGTCTAAGGATATGTCTTTCATTGCAAGCCTACCAAAGCTGCAAGTACTGTATTTACATTTCTCAGCCTTCTAAGATCTTCCTCTTGGACTGGAAGCTCCCTTCCTGAAAAATCACATTAAGATTTTTTTCTTCCTTACTTTCAGGGTCTTATCTTCCTTTTGATCTGGATGTTTATGAGGTCTCATCCACATAATCCAGAAAGAGTTCTAGAGAGCACCTTTTCCATTGTAATTTCTGTGTCTCAAGTGTCAGACCTTCTATTTCCTAAAATTCAAATAAATCCACATTTTAACCCTCTTTGTATCTAGATGTATCAAAATCACAGAATAACCTCCTCCTTTTCACAGGAGACCTTCAAATCCTTTTATTAGTCAAATTTTCACTCCATCACAATATTGCAGAAGGTGCAGCAAACTCAAGGAAAAATTAGGAAAAGAAATGGGGAAATCATCAGAAGAGAACTCCCTGCTTCAGCAGCAGCTTGTTTTATTTGTGTCTAATATGATCTCTAGGACAGAGGATTGCTGTTATTTGTGCTGTGTTTGTTGCATACAGCAGCCAGTTTATATTGAAACTTCAAGCTAGTAATTCAGCTTGAGTTGTCTGAAAGCTGGAATTTTCTATGTGTTCCTGTTTCTTGCAGATGTCTTTCACATAGCAAATGTTGCTGGCTGACTACTTTTGAAACACTGGGGGAAAAAAGAAAGATCCTTGAAAAAGTGAAATACTAATGACTTAGAGCCACTTCGGATCTAATAGCTAGTGAGTGTACTTCTTGCTTCAAGGGAATGGAAACAATGAAACAATGGAGTTTGCTATTTGGTGGCTGGCTTTTTTAAAAAACAGTCAAATCACTACGTGATGATGACAGAATTGGTCGTATTATTTTAAGTTTGACTCAAAATATGTATTGCGTTGAACAAAAAATAAGAAATTATTCAGAAAATATATTCTAATATGCACTGCTGGGTTTTGGTGTCTCCAGGGAGCTTCATTTTATGACTTTATCAGTTTATCTTAAAGCCACAGAATTATGTGATTCACAATTTCACCGTCCTATTATTTCATGCTTCTGTTGGGAAAGTGAATCAATCTCTGGATATGCTGTGTGTATAAACATCTTTCTTTTCCTTAGAATCTCAAGGGAAATCAGGAAATGTCCAAAGAATAAAGTTACACAGAGGTATAGATGAATTCCAGTGCTGAAAGGTGAAAGTTAAGACATATCTAAATGTTAGAACTTTAATAAGAATTAAATAATCAGTGTTTTGACAGTGATGTTGCATTGTACATTCTTACTTACAAGATACTTGCACACAATGTACTTTGGTCACTGGTAGCAGTAACAAGGAAAGAACAAAAGGCTTAGCAAATTAAATCTAAAGATTTCCACTCCTGCTGTAGAACAGATAGGTGTAATGTACCGTACAATTTTAAACCCGATTATATACTGTGACATTCAGATATTTCTCTGTGTATAACTATCAGTGTATAACCTCTGATATATTAAGAACTGAGATGCTTAAGTTCCAATTATGAATTTTAATGAAAAATCTTCAAACAGAAAATAGAGATACTGAAACTGTTTTAACTCTGTGATACAATTAATCTTTCCTCTCCTTCTGCCTTTCTTACTGTTCATTCAATGCACATGTAAAATAAGGACTTGATCAAAAATCTTTTGAAATAGATGATGATCTGTCAGCTGGCCTAGCTGGGGTTTGGACATCACCTGTATGTTTTGTCTTTATAATAAACACTTTGGAGTTTTCTAGAGTGTTGATGGAGAACATGATATACAAGAAGAAACTTAGCTGAGTCTGCTAGGCCTTAGGAAAAGAATTCTGGGGGAAAATCTAAAAGTTATCCTCAAGATCTAAATGTTATCTTCAGCTGTCTGATGGGGATATAAGTAAGATGAAACCACACATTTCTTGTAAGGGGAGAATGAAGGGTGAGGGAATGGACACAAGTTGCAACATGGGAAATCCGAGCTGGATATTAGGGGGAAAAAAATCGCAGTAATGTGGTGAAGCGTTGCACAGAGAGGCTGTGAACTCTCCATTCTCAGAGATATTAGAATCTGAAAGTCTTGAACTGTACTGCATCCAGCTCTGGAGCCCTCAACACAAGAAAGACATGGACCTGTTGGAATGAGTCCAGAGAAGTGAAATGCCACAAAAGTGATGAGAGGTCTGGAACACCTGCCCTATGAAGAAAGTCTGTTCAGCCTGGAGAAGGGAAGGCTCCGAGGAGACCTCATTGCTGCCTTTCACTACCTAAAGGGGGCCTATAAGAAAGATGAGGACAGGTTTTTAGCAGAACCTGTTGTGATAGGATGAGGGGCAATGGTTTCAAACTGAAGGAGGATAGATTTAGGCTAGACATAAGGAAGAAGTTCTTCACCATGAGGGTGATAAAACACCGGAACAGGTTGCCCAGAAAGGTGGTGGATTCCCCATTCCTGGAAATGTTCAAGACCAGGTTGGATGGGGCCCTGAGCAACCTGGTCTAGTGGGGTATGTCCCTGCCCGTGGCAAGGGGGTTGGACTAGATGACCTTTAAGGTCCCTTTCAACTGAAGCTATTCTGTGATTCTGTGGTTCTGTGAACAACCAGAACTAAACTGGGCCATGCTTAGAGCCCTCCAGCCTGTGTTGCTCTATGGTTCTCTGGTTCTGTAAATTACGTTCTTTTTATGTAGTTTGATGTTTTCGTCTAACTCTTAAATAAAGTTAAAATGTTCTGTGTGTTTTAAGAAAGTACTGGGTTTGCTCTCATTTGCTTACACAAATGAGAAATAGAAAAGAAAGGATCCAGTGAACTGCAAAATCATGTACTTTTATCTGGAGCCGTGCACTTCATACATTTGGTTTATAATACAAGATAGAAAAAATGTGCTGAGAACTCACTGCTTTTATGAGCTGAGATATTTGTATCCATGAATATGTATTTGTGGTGTTTTCTTCTCTTTTTTCTTTTATTTTCTGTTTTTTTAATGAACAAAGCAAATAAAGCATGCTGTAGTTGTTTGGAATATTAAAACATACCTTCATTCATGGTGAAAACATGCTCAAGTCTAGTAAATGTTATTATTGCCATAGATAGATCTGATTTTCCATATAAATATAAGCATCTCTTCTTGTTCTATTAATCTGTACCTTCGTGGAAATATGTATTTGCACATTATGCTTTTGCAATACCTTAGCCACAGAAGGTTTTCTTAAGCAATTTATTGAAGTCAAGACTTTTTAAAACTCTTTTGTCAAAAGCTGACAATTAAAACTGACACTGTTTGAAATATTAAGAAGTTATAAATTTCTATTTTATTTTTTTAAAAACTTTAAGCTAGAAATTTGCAAGCTTTTTAAACAACTTCAACATGAAATACCTAATGAACTGAAATTCTCTTTGCAGTTCAACTATATATATATAATCAACACTTTTTAGATCACAAATCCAAAACATAGCCCCATATGAGCTATGAAGAAAATCAACTCTATCCCAGCCAAAACCAGTGTAACAGACTTTGATAGATATGTTCTAGATAGTAGAAGTCTGGAAATAGGAAAAATAGGGAAAAAATAAAAGCTGAAGCTTCCTTAATTCTATAGATTCAAGTGGATTGAAATCATGAGAGACACTCCAGCAATACTGGTGTTAGATTAAAAATAACCTGGAAAGTGAATGATGGTCAAAAATATTAAACTGCAAAGAAAGATACATTTTTTTCTAAGGCTAGTTGCATCTGAATAAATGTGCCCTTCTCTGAAGAACAGAGTAAAAACTAGAACAGAACTATAACAGTTTAACATAAAGACTCTATGTGGCTATTTTTGCCTATCACATCATGCTGTGATTATTGTTGGACCATCTGTCTTTATAACTTGTACTTTTTTCATTATTTTATTTGGGACAGGTCTTGCACAGTTCTGCCTTCCTGGGTAGAAGGAAAAAAACGCTGTGAAACCTGATGTTTCTCGCGAGAAACATACATTAAACGCCAAACGGATTTCATCAGTGTTACTTACTTAGCCAGTGGGGCTGTTTATCAGTACCATATACAGATCATTCTAAGCTTATAAAAGATAATGAAATAATTGTGACCAGACTGGTTAAGTTTCACTCTTAGTTTTTTTCTGAACACTGGCTGTCTTGGCTTCTGAATAAAGCTTTTCAGGAATAAAGCTTTGGCTTCACAAAACAAAATATTTTGTGTAGTTTAACTTTAAGCAGCCAAGATTGTAATTTTGGAGAGACTGGGACAATTTATCTTATTCCACAAAGCCTTTCTGAAGCCTTTTCATTACAAAAATGTAGATGTTTTACACACACAGTTTACTCTTGGACAAGGACTGCTTTAAATCATATTTATTTTCAATAGCTTCTCCTCTACCTGCTTGTTGAGCAAAAATAAGCGACATTAATTGTTTTGTTTCAAAATGTCTAATATAATAAGTATCTATGTGATTTAATGTCTAAGTAACCACTGCACAGAATTACGGTATTCTCAAGATCTTGTAGGTCATGACAGATGAAAACTGGCACTTATTCATTGTTAGGACATAAGGAATTTCCAAAAGCAGCGGACTTAGGTTCCTTTTGAAAGGTTTTTTCCCCATATTATTGAATAAAAAAATTCAGAAGAGATGCAGTCATGCATGCTTTTGCTTACATACAAGCATATACTATGTTTGTTTAAATAATGCTTATATATATATATATATGTACGCCTTCCGAAAAGGCTAGAATGATTCAAAAGTCAATGAGGAGAATCTTTACATGTGAAGTACAGATGCAAAATCATACCTCGAAAAAAAGAAGGTCTGTTAACACACAGAACAGAGATCACAGGAGCACCTAAGCCAGCAGTCGAAGTCTTGCTGTGTGGCTGGGAAATTACTGCTGCCCAGAGTGTCGAGTAAGCAGAGGGCAATGCAGAGCTAAGCCTTACAGTAATATATGAAGCGCACTCATATACAAAATCAAGATAAATATCTCACTTCTACCCATGGCTTTGTTGTCAGACTGTCCTCCTTTCCCTTTTCTTTCCACTATTTTACAAGAAATGCCCGCTTTCTAGAATGGGCAGAGAGGTTCAGCTATAATGAGTGGGGTTTTTTCTCCATATTCTATTTGCTTACTCTGTGGATCTGATAATCATCTCTCTATTGTCTGGTCATTGTGTTTCTGTATAGTTAAATAGTTTTCACTGCCTGTTCGCTGGCTGCGTTGGAGGATGGCAGCGTGTCCTCAGCACACACCTCTGCTGCTTTGGGAATACCCTTCCACAACGAGATATACATATATTTATATGCCTGCTGTTGTGTGCCATGGGATTCCTTCTAGGGTCTAATGCCATGGCTTTCAGGAGGAAGATAGCTACTGCTTCTTCATGCTGAGGCCGTGGTTTCACTGGGGCAAATGGCCACTGTAGGATTAGGAGTACGTGGAACACCTTGACTTGTTGAAGATGAATCTTTTACAATGAGAAATTATGCTGCCAGACAGCAAATTGGTGATTGATGTAAGATGGAGTGTTATAGATAGTAATTGTGCTACCAAGATATGAGATAATACTTAAAGTATAAGTTTAACAGTATTTAATTGAGTGGAACTGTAGATTAACCACCACTATTCTAACTAAGCACATATAGAAGAATTGCAAAATATAAATGCTTATTATTGCTAAGTTGCCTCTACTGTCAATGACTGTCTTGGAGTTGGGGTGATTGATTTGGAGCTGATGTAAAACTGCTTGATTTACAAACTGAATTTTAAATCTTTTCCAGTTGTTTTCCTTTAATGCAGGCAGGGGAAGGTGACTCATCTGTTCACTGCTGCATGGTTCGCTGGGTAGGGAGAAGATGACATATTTTATCCAGTCACTGAGATATCACTGTGTCATTTCACTCTGTGTGTAGCAATTAAAGCAAAGTGAATCATTTACTCAACAAATTCAGTCTCTTGTCCTTCCTATGGAAGTATTATTATCTCTAGTTTATTTTTTGTTTGAATTGCCTGATGGCAGATTCATCTCATCACCTCAGTGGTTGAAAACTGTAATGAGGTATCCTTGTGCATGGTGCTAGCTAAAGAAGGTGCAGGGAGCCAGTTCCTTCACCAGTTTGTTAAAAGGGGGCCTGCAAGAAATTTGGGGAGGGACTTTTTACAAGGGCATGTAGCGATAGAACAAGGGTTGATGGCTTTAAACTGGAAGAGTGTAGATTTGGATTAGAAATTAGGAGGAAATTCTTCACTGTTAGGGTGGTAAGACACTGGCACAGGCTGCCTGGAGGAGTTGTGGCTGCCCCCTCCCTGGCCATGTTCAGGGCCAGGTTGGATGGGGCTTTGAGCAACCTGGTCTGGTGGGAGGTGTCCCTGCCCATGGCAGGGGGGTTAGAACTGGATGATCTTTAAGGTGCCCTCCAACCCAAGCCATGCTATGATTCTATGATAATTACCTTTGTGTGCTGGCTCCAAAGGACTCTGAGAGCCCAGCTTCCCTTGCTTTGTCAAGCTGCATAAATCCTGTATCAGTTATACCTCCTATTCTGGAAGCAAATCATGGAATGTACAAGCTTCGAAATTGCTTTGCATGACTATTTGTAGGAAGCAAACATAAAAGGAGCTTGTGTTCAGCTGCAATAAATTCATTGTTAATTTGAAGTTAATATTTATAACTTTCTTTTTACTATTTGCCTGACACTACTAGCAATTAATTTGGTATTCAGCGAATTCTGCCTAGTGTGTGCCTGGTCAGAATTTTCTGTCCGTGCATTTCCAATACATTTCCTAAACAGTTTTTTGTCCATAATGCCTTTATAGCTTGTTTATTTGAACCAGGTTTTAAATTATTTTTCAACAATACTGGAGACCTGATTTAATGAGCAATTGTTGGATGTACTAGGAAGACACATTCACCTGATTAATGTGATAGTTAACTGAGCAACAAAATTGCCTCATGAAGAAGCAGCTGTACACAGAGTTGAAGCAGCAAGAAAGTTTGAGGGAANGCCCAGAGAGGTTGTGGAGTCTCCTTCACTGGAGATATTCAAAACCCGCCTGGATGCGTTCCTGTGTGATGTACTCTAGATGACCCTGCTCTGGCAGGGGGGGTGGATTAGATGATCTTTCGAGGTCCCTTCCATCCCCTTAGATTCTGTGATTCTGTGATTCTGTAATGTGAAGAAAATATTTGAAGAAATATAATTTTTAGGCTACCAAGCAAGCTGAAGGCTAAGTATGAACATTCAGTGTTAGCTTGCTGGTTAGTTGGTTGGTTGGTCTGTTACTTATGTGCATGTGCTCACACACATGTCTATATTTATTAGAAGACAGTATATATAAGCTTGACTGAAAGATACAGCATTGGAGAGATGGTATATTCAAGAACTGTAGAAAAAAATGAGAAGGATGGGTCCTTCAGGCTGTGTTGGAGATGAAATTGTGCTGCAGCCAGAACTTTAATTGCATGCAGTGTTGGTGTCCAGCTTCACTGCTAATGTGTGCTGTTGGAAACAGATCCATCCTTTGGGAAATAGATCTTTTCTCAAAGAGAGGAAGGCAGGAGAGAAGAAGTTTGACACTCTTTAACGACAAGCTCAAACTGGGATATTTCTTCTGTTACTGACTTGGTCCTATCAGCAGCACTTAGGTTCTCAGTTTGCAGTCTTGTGGTCAGCTTGAAAGATCAGACTAGCATGACCACCACAGAATTTTAGTACAAGATACTTCCACTCATGCATTTGGATGCATCTTCCCTCCACTTTACAGGCAATGTTTGCAAAGGGAGATGTCACAGTGGGGGCCCAGCAGAAACTCATTACTAGATCACTGGGTTTCATTCCTGCAGAGGATTGTGGCATCCGTGGAGAGAAGAACCACAAGGAGATTAGTGTAGATATGGTGCAAAATGAACTGGCTTTCTGTGCCATGCAGTCACTTTGGGAGCAGCAGGGAGAAGACTGATAGGATACTTTGCCAAGATCAAAACTGTGTGAAGCTGGGATGGACACTTTACTGGGATATTAAGAGATTTGGAAGAAAATAGAGAAAAATTAGAAGGCATTAACACCTATTTGGAAGAGGAAAATGCTCTTGTGAATGATGAACACCCTGCACCACCTTCACTGGTTCAGCTTACATCTCATGACAAGTAACTTGGACAATTCTTTGCAAAGTGCTTTTAATTCCTTGCCTGGCTAACATGACGACATATAAATTTAATTATGCTTTGAATGCTTATTTCAAAGCCAGGAGGGATGCTGGTCTGATGATTAGAGAATCAGACTAGAATTCAGCAGTTCTGAAGTAATTTCAAATTCCTGTCATAGCTTTGTTTTAGCAGGTCTTTATCAGGTAACTTTTTTTGTTTGCACCTCATTTTATTGTCTGAAAAAAGAAATAATGATCCTTATGTTCCACCAATGCCGTCCTGCCTTACCAGTTTAGCCAGTAGGATTTCTGGGACTGCATATGTGCAGGTTGCTCCCTGGGTCAGGAGCGCTCCTGGAGCGTTCCTGGAGCACTCCAGCCCTCCTGGACCGTATGAGCCCTCTGTTTCAAAAGCTTTTGTCTTGCCTGGCTTGGAGGGAAAGTTCCCAGTGATGTGTGGGTTTGAGCTCTACTTGCCTTTTGTTATCTTTCATGTAGCACCTTTCTTAGACCTATTTTGTGGAAGACCCAGGGCTCTGGAATCAGCTCGGTGGCTCTGCAAGACAGCTCTGAGCATTTCAGATTGCCTTGTGGAAGCCTAAGACAGGCCCAAGTTCAACAGACCGACTGAGCACACGCTTAATCTCTGCCTATTCAACAGATGCTTTAAACATAAACATCTTCCAAAGTGTTTTGCTAGAGATGGGTGAGCTCCAAAACGTGCTGCTGTGCTTTGCTAGTTAAGGATCGGTATTTCTCTCTGAAATAACTCATTGTAGGACAGACACATTAGCACTGCCTGTGTTTTTAGGTAAGAGACTTGACACTTTGCTATCTATGTGGCAGCCAAAGTAGACAAAACCAGAAAAATTAAAAATATATTTTTAAATTGCTTCCTGACATGTGAATACAGATTATTTAGTGTTATAATTTGCACATGTATTATAGATTCATGCTATCAAGATAAACTATGTGATGGCAACCACTGACACTAATCTTGTATTCTTTATTCTTCAAAACCAACATAATTCATCTGACGAAGGACATACTGAATTGTTGAGTCCAAGGTTTTCTTCCTACATATAATTTAAAATGTGTTTCAAGATAAGACACTTGGAATGGTATTGATTATGTGTTCCAATGTGGAAAGTTCTCCTGGTTTTTAAAGAAAACCCTCAAATGATGTAAGAAACTGTGGATTTAAAGAATAGTCGATAATGTATTACACTAACACCTTTGAAAACTTTGGGAGTTTAATGTAATTTAACAGCCAACCAACAAACAACTTCCCATAAATGTAATGTTGTGAAGCAGATAAACAGCAAAAGAAAAAGTGGGTGAACCAAAGTACATGCAGTCAAAGCATTCCAGCCTGCATGTTATCAACTCCTGTATAAATCACATACGGAAAACTATCAAGCCTTGGCTTTTAAAGTGTTTGAGACAGAATAGTATGTGAAGCAAATGCAGTAACCAAAGTCTGCAAAAGCAACTCCTGTCTAATAATATGTATACATACTTTTGTATGTACACATATGCATACACACATATACAGATTCATACACTGAGTTGTATGTATTCAGACCTGATGCAGAAGTGTGAGTGTCAAAAGTACTGTACGCTGGCCTTCTGAAAAACTGCCTGCCTTAACTGTTGAGCCCTCTTCCCTCACCCCTCTCCTCAGACTTACCAGTCACGTTTGCAAAGCTCAGCCCTTCGCTAGCATCATGCTGAAAGGAAGATTTGGCACGATTTCCTTCTTTGTAACTGGGGCCCTTTCCCTAATTTGCTTGACACAGATATGGTCCTCAGCAGTTCCTGAAAGGGATTCAATTCTTCATCCCTTGTATTTTTTCCAGATGAACACTCTACAACTCTCTCAACAAAGCTAATTTTTTTTTTCTTTCCAGGACCCAAGTATGAATGTTGCTGGTAGGAGGCACGTAACAGAAACACATTTGCCAAATGCTGCTGCCTCTTTCCTTGGATATGGGAAAGCATTTTGTTGAAATGGGAAAACCAAATGAATAGAGTCCGCCAGTCCCGCATGCCTCCTGTCTGTGAGCATCCCCACCCTGGGGACGTGGGCTGTGTTACCGACTCAGGGGAATGGGTTTAGGAGCCCTTTGTTAAAATATTGGCAGCACATCACTGGACTCGCTGGCATTGCAGATGGAGCGCTTTGCCGAACAGATGGATTCTCAGCTTTCTGAAAGAAAGGGAAGGTACTTGATGTACCACGGTGGGAAAGAAGGGGGGTATTCCAGGCATATGGAAAGGCAGAAAAGAAGGCACGTTCTGCGCTTTTTGGTGCACTTGGAGCCTAGCAACCCGTCTCTGACAAACTTGTTGGGAAAGTGCAAGCACAGCGCTCTGAGAGGGTGAAGGAACTGTAACAGACACGAAGGAAGTAATTTGCACAGAAGCAATAAAAATGAAGTCAGACTCTAGAAAAGCCTGCTCTTCTGAGCGTATAACAAAGTGTTAAGGATGGGGAAGTGTTCCTGTCCAGGATCACAGGTGCACTCTATTAAGGCACAGGACTAGTGCCAGAACAGCATAACTGGAACAGACTGGTTAATATTTTAAGGTCTCCTGTGTTGTGAAAGGGGCCAGAGATAAATGTTACCTGCCACTGTGAAGCCAGGAATCCCCATTTTCCAGCAGTGTATGCATCTGTTTTGAAACACAATAGCGCGGTTTGCACAGTGACATCGTTCAGATATTGTATTGTCTCTTTTCTTGCACTCTTTTTCCTCCCCTGCTCACCTCCCCATCTTGTTCATACCTCACTTCCATCTTAATTGTTAGGGCAAGATCACTTCTGTGCAGCACCCAAGAGCAATCCTGACTCAAAATGATATTATCTGATTTACTGCTAAAATCTTCATGCATTTGCCAAGTGGCGTGTGATAAGGAAGCTGATTGAATTGAAAGGAGTGATCATATTTTGGTGTTGTATATTAACTCGCTGCAACTTTTCAGTCACTTCACAATGCACACAGACAGAGTTAGCAGAAATACTGTACTTTATTGTGGTACAATTTAGAATATGATGTCATTGGACTTGAATCTTTATTTTTACCTCTTTGCTTAATTGGACAACTTCAACACCTCTTGAATGCAGACGTTAAAGCAGTTTAGCAATAGTAAGGATGCCAAAGACCTTGGAAATCCAGATTTTCTTAGAAAAAAATGAATGTGAAAAAGGTCAAAAATGTCAAGGTTCTTTCAAAGTGTGATTTGATGCTGAAAGCAGCTATGCAAAAATATCACTTTCTTAAATAATGGCTCTGGCTTTTATTCATACTCAGGGTTGTGACTGCAACAACAGAAATATCTAAAGTCTTTTTCGTTAAAAATAAAGCAAACTGGATTACATGCCCACTGGTGCATTAACTGTGGTCCATTTTGCAGGATCGAATTCTCAGGGAGGCTCTGAGATAAAATAAACAAGGAATCCCATCATTGAATTTTAGTATTAACATTTTTCAGATCATTGTGCCTGGATCTCTGCCAAGTTTTAGCCCTATAATAAATTAATTCCAACCCATACGAAAGAGAAGGGAAAAAAAACAACACCAAACCACCAACTTCTACAAGAAAAAAACAGTGGGCAATTTTTATGGAGAAACAAGTGGCCAAGAATAATTTATTGGAAAAGTAATTATCTAAAGAGAGAGTGGGCTCTTCTCTCTAATTGGAAATTATAATATTTTTCAGCCTTACTAAATACAGTATAGGAGCAGCATTGGCATTTTGTTTCACCAACCTGGTTAGACTGAATAAAAGGTAAAGATGTTGCTTCCTCTTGTTTTATTTCTCCTTACATCCAGTAGTGCAATTGAGCCCATTTCCCTCTCTCTGTGGCAATATCTAATCTGGCTGCCACAGGACCTGTGAAATTCATGGAGGTGATGAGCCAGGGCCTGCTTTCTCCATTGTATGTCTGGCTTTATTGAATCTCTAGTCACCCTCAGATAATAAATATTTCATATGTTGGACAGGTGAAAGGTTTCATTCAGCTGCAGATCTGCTTCCAAGGCAACCGATTCCTGTCATTTGAACAGTTTAAACATATTGAAAACAAAGCTTGTTTTCTGGTTTTCTCCTCTATGATTTTATGTGTAAAGCATTATCCGTCTCCCTCCCGTCCTTCCTACAAGCAGATACAGAAAAGCCGATGGCATTAACAAGTAACTCTAAACAATTTATAACCTAGATGTATTCTCTTTTCCAGTCAAGATGGGCTGAAAAATGCCATTTCATTTTACAAGCATAGAATAAATACCTAGAGATATGAAATTGCCTGGGTTAACATTTATAAATACTCTGTACGCAAAAAATGTATGCAACCACAGTACTCCATTATGCTTTACAGTATGTTTCTCCATTATGATGAGTGTGCCCTCAATACCATTGTCTAGTAATTCTGCTATAGAGCTAGAGGTTTGTTTTGGTTTTTTTTAAGGGGGGGCAATACCCCAGGACTTTCTTTGAGAAAAGTTACTGAGAAGATTGCTAACAAAATGTCTTCAACCGCATCTGATTTCTGCAAATGTCAGTGCTTGTGACAGATCGTCTTCTGGAAAATGTCTGCTGTATCTTTTACATCTTGCAACTGGAAAAGCTCTTCCGAAGTATAGATTTGCTTGTTCTTTCTCTGCACATTTCCAAGCATAATGGGTAGCTGCCATTCCTCCTCCTCTTAAGCCTTCCCCACATCCGGGCTTTCTGACTTGTGCTGTTCTCCATTGCCTGCTCTAGACCAATGTCTGCATCCACTGCTGATGACATCAAGAAGTGCTTCTCTTTCCTTTCTGCTGCGTCAATTGTGAGGAAAAGAGAAATCTGTTGGGGTGGTGGTGAAATGTTGGTAGGCAGACTCCAAGTAACGTGATTTTCTACCATCTCATATCGGGCTCAGAGACACTTCTACTCGCATCCAACCTTCTGCATGGATGTTCCCTTAATGCAATTATGGCAGAATGGTGGCATTTCTCCAGAAGGCACACAGCTGTTTAAGAAATAAGATGAAGAATACATCTTGGGGTGAGATTGATGGGTTTTAGTTATTCTGATGATGATCCATGCATAAGTGGTTAATTTAATCTCTCTGTCCTCCCTTTCTACTTACTGTATGGGTGCTTTACAGTGGTGGCTCTATCTGGGGACAAGGAGGACATTCTAGATCACTTCAGAAAGACTGACGAGACATGTACGACTGCTGTTGTGGGTTTAGAGGGAGATGGGATATGGGTACATTTTGTGATAGGCATCTTTGTGCCTGGTAGGTCTGTGGCTGATCCTCCAATTAGAAACAAATAAACTGTATCTGACCTTGCAGTCCTCTCCCTTCTGTTTCCAGGCATATAGATTTTAGCCAGCAGGTCTCTGGTTAACCCCTCCTCGCTGTTGTTTATTTCCTGCCACTCCGCAGACACACCACTGAGCGTTAAGTATGTGAACTCAAAGACGCTCCCTCTCTCCCTTACAGTCTTAATAGCAAACAGTCACGAGCTGGGCTTCTCCAGGCAGAATTATTTCTACCTAAGAAATATAGTCTTCAGGAGTATGCCCTTTCTCTCACCCTGTTCAGATTGCATTAAAAGCATCCACTTCAAGGAACTACAACTGTGTTTATTCGAGTGTTGAATTTGGAAGCAGTGCCGGGATCCCTGCCACAGCATGCTTGAACCGTGAAACCCAGGTCAGTTCCATTTTTTGGTTTTCGTGTACTGGCACAGCACTGCAGAGGTTGGAGCTTCCAGGTCTCTGTGGGAGCAATACTTCTTTTAACATGCAGAAAACATCATACTTGATTTTATAACCTTACCTCTTGGGTTTTTGTTTTTGGGCTTTTTTTTTTGTACTACTAAACCAAAATGTCAGGGTGGCATGTCAGTAAACACAATGTGTTCAAAAGGGATCGTGCTGACAGGCTTGAAAACTAAATGCTCTTTTTTAAACAGGTGGAAACAGGTCAGGTTTCCCTTCCTGCCCACCAGGTTATCCCTGGACCTGAGGGGACAGCTGTGCTTAATCTGCCTTTTGTCTCTGTCACTGTGACTGCTGGCTATTGCACTGTATAACAAGCTCTCGGGCTATGGGAGGATAACAAGTTTCAATCACTGTACTGAGGTTGACCTTGGGACTCAAAGGCTACTGACTCAATAGCCCCTTAGTTTTGTCAGTGAATCAACCTCTTCTCTGTCTTCCAGTCTTCTGTGGTATTAGGGATTTTATGGGTTTGTCATATTGCTAGAGAGAAAGGGGCTGGTGCAGCTGTTGCACTGTCTGCAACTGCTAGGTGATGTTGTGAGGTTTGCCTAGGGTACTTTCTAAGGAGGCTGTTTTTGTTAATAAGTCTAGTCTAGATCTCAGATGCCAAATTTCACCCAATCTGAGTTTGTATTTTTGAATTTCCACATGTGTAGTCTTTCACTGAGAAGTGGATTAACATGGGGACAATCAAAGGTAGCAAGATTTTGCACCTCCAGAGTTTGTTCCCCCCCAATGTATATTGGATTTGAAGGTGCGGGACTGTGTGTCTGCTTATTGGGAAAGCATCTGGAGGTAGCAATGCTTTGTGCAAGAAAATTTGTTGGTGTTTTACTGTGGTGTGGACCTGGCTTCCCTTTAATTTCTTATTCCCTGATCTCCAGTAGTTGATTGCTTTGATGTTTCTAGAGTGCTCTTGGAGTATGTGTTCTCAATGAAAGTTATTCTGCTGTCTTTTTTTTTTTTTATGTTTCATACAATGGGTGAAGAATAATCTGGAATACACCCAAATGTGGGCTTTTCATCACCAAGAAACCTGCAGTTAGAGCCATTGTCTCCTTCCATCATCAAATAAGAGTCTGGAGAGCAAATACCATCTCCAGCCCAAAGTCTTCTCTGACTCTTCTGTGGTACATGGAGTTACCCTGCTACTAAGCACATTTCACTTCTTTTCAACTTTTTTTTCTTTGTGCATTTGTTCCTTGTCTAATTATTTTAGGTCAATTCTGCAACAGCTGAACAGAATACAATAAAGGTAATGCTTTGTGATCTTACTGCAATAGGAAAATTTGCATGAAAAGATAAATATCTTTTTTAGATATATTTTTCAAAGACAATGGGGAGATAAATTTTGAGTGACTGAAAATCTTGTAACTGCACCATTAATGTTTAATTACAATTGTCAGCCAAGGAGTGCCTTTCTGGATTAACCAAACACTCTGCTTCGGGGATATGCATAGGTGGCAGAAAGTGATAAAGCTGGTGAAACCGCACCTCTGGGAACATGTAATGGGATCTTTCCTGTGATATGCAAATTCTGCTGCCAAGTCGACGAATAAACAATTCATGGGAGAAGTGGTGAGAGGTGGTTGAATAGCTGGATCACATATCAAAGATAAAAACCATCACTGGGAATGAAAATCATGTCAAAAGAGCAGTTTTGCCTTTAAAACTAAATAAATTAAAAAATTTTGCTCAAAGCATATAGTTGCACTAAAGAATAATAGCATATGATTTATCACAATTTTTGCAGTTCAGAGTAAACATGTGTTTAGGAAACCAGTGTGCATAGAGTTTGTGAAAAACAAGACTTTTTCTAGTACAAGTAATCTAGCCAGAGATGCTACTTTTTTAAAAAAAAAAACTGAGAAAAAAGATTACTTCACAATTGTTAATTTGGCTACTTTTTAGGCACAAGACATGCCCTGCATAGTTTTCAGTGATAAAACCAATCCTGTCATTTCTATTCTAAGCACGAGCAATGATCTCAGGCAGCCCAGAAAAACATATTTCAGGGTCATATGCAGCCATAGATCAATGAGTGTGAGCAAACCTTATTGACACCAGCAGAAGCTGAGCTCATGGCTTCAGTCTAGGTTTCCGCTTTTTCTGTTTCATATTGTATGAGGACAGGATTCTAGCAAATTGCACTCCCCCAATAAATCAAAGATTACTCTTTCACAAATGGCATCGAAGCCCTCATTGACATTGTGTCCAGCTGCATTGTTTTTCCACAGAGGTCAATCCCTGTAGCACTTGATTTCCCTCAGCCCTTTTCTCTATCTGCTGTTCATTTAAGATCTCATGTGGCTCAGCTGAAGCCAACTGAGAAGTCCCTGATTAACTTCAGTGGGAGCTGGATCATGCCCCAGATTCCTAAGGGGCCAGCAGTAGAAAATTTAAGAAAACAGCAGGGAATATTAAAGCATCATGAGGCAAGGGAAATATTTTTGGCCCATGACTTTCTTTTGGTTTTGCTATGTAGTAGGAATGGTCCTCTAGATAGAGTTGTACAGTCATAATAAACAGATCCCATGTTCAACAAATGTATCTGATTCTGTCCTATGTTTAATCACCCACGAAAGCTGTGTCAGATGCTCTTCCACCAGGAACAATATCTCCTAATTAACCGTAATTAAGGTATATTATAACAACAGGATGTGAAACTAGATGGATCTGTCTCTTGACATTTCAAATTTGGATAATTTTTTTCTGCCAAGTCTCTTAATACACTTCAATTAGTGATAACAGAGGCCAGGCCATTCTCGGTGATGGATCTGTGTATGTGAGATCCATGTGTGAGAGAGATCACAGAATCACAGAATTCTAGGGGTTGGAAGGGACCTCGAAGGATCATCTAGTCCAACCCCCCTGCCAGAGCAGGGTCACCTAGAGTACATCACACAGGAACGCATCCAGGCGGGTTTTGAATGTCTCCAGTGAAGGAGACTCCACAACCTCTCTGGGCAGCCTGTTCCAGTGCTCTGTCACTCGCACAGTGAAAAAGTTTTTCCTGATATTCACATGGAACCTCCTATGTTCCAGTTTGCATCCATTGCCTCTTGTCCTATCATTGGTCATCACTGTAAAAAGCTTGGCTCTATCGTCCTGACCTTCACCCTTTACATATTTGTAAACGTGGATGAGGTCACCCCTCAGTCTCCTTTTCTCCAAGCTAAAGAGACCCAGCTTCCTCAGCCTTTCCTCATAAGGGAGATGTTCCACTCCCTTAATCATCTTAGTGGCTCTGCGCTGGACTCTCTCAAGCAGTTCCATGTCCTTCTTGAACTGTGGGGCCCAGAACTGGACACAATACTCCAGATGTGGCCTCACCAGGGCAGAATAGAGGGGGAGGAGAACCCCTCTCGACCTACTAACCACCCCCTTTCTAATGCACCCCAGGATGCCATTGGCCTTCTTGGCCACAAGGGCACATTGCTGGCTCATGGTCATCCTCCTGTCCACCAGGACCCCCAGGTCCCTTTCTCCTACACTGCTCTCCAGCAGGTCAGCCCCCAGCCTGTACTGGTGCATGGTGTTGTTCTTCCCCAGATGCAAAACTCTGCACTTGCTGTTGTTGAATTTCATTAAGTTTCTCCCCACCCAACTCTCCAGCCTATCAAGGTCTCTTTGAATGGCAGCACAACCTGCCATACAGATGATGTGTAGCATGAATCTTTCCACCATTAAAGCCCCCTTAAAAACATGCATGGACTCAAATAAAGCTGAATTTACTGGCCCAGGTGTTGATTACTCGGAAGCCAAGGGTCAAAGCTTGATTGCCTTATCCTGGAAAGTGCAAAAACTGTACCAAAGATGACATGAAAATCTGGTACCTTATCTGCAGATTCTTGGGAGGATCTGGTGCCATTTGTAGCAGGTATGACATCTCTTTTCATTCACTGAGAAACCATATAATGCTGTTTTATTCATGCACTATCCAAACAAACAAATTTTTGAGTGCCCAATGAAGGTGTTTGATTGTCATCTAGAAAATTATTGCTTCTCATCTCAGCTGTGGAAAACATCAAGGCTTCACCAACTGATAAGCATTTGGAGAGCTAATCAATAGTAAAACTTAGGTATAGTCTGTGCATAGATAGCTTAACAATTAAGACTTTTTAAACTATTTGTGAATGAAAGGGAATTGCCAACTTAAAAGGAGAATTTCCTAGCTCAGGCTTTTCTGGCCATATAATTAAACTGAGTATGCTGCTCCCTTGCCCCTAGCTACAGTTGTCCTAAAGAAGATAAACAACACTGAATTTCTACCAAAGCTGAAATCTTGTTTGTACCCTGGACTAACACAACAATGTGCTACAACTCCATCTGGCAACTCCTCTCAAACTTGATGATGCTTCACTGTGTGCCAGTGATGCTCTTTGCAGTGTCACCAACCCATGGGACTTGGTGAGGAGTTCACTGTTTCAAAGATGAACATAGATGGAACTGTATTTCTGTTTAGCATGGTGTATAGATATTTACTTTAAGTGATCTATTAGATGTCATAAAGCATATAAAATCAGAAGGTCTTGTGTAAAACACTGGGGTAAAAAGTTGAAAAGCATATCTCCCATGCTACTCCACTGAGCTGCTCTGTTATGATCAGAACTTAAGCGATCTACTGTAGCTTTGATTGCACAATATAATCATGTTCCTGGGATTGTCTTTTTTTTTAATTTATTTTTAGCTACCTCAGTTCCCTGTAACATCATAAACAAAATATTTCACAGATTTATTTGAATTGTGTTCCCAAGTAAATCAGTTATCTGATTGAAAAACAACATGATTACAAACTTTTAGTTTTCTTTTAAGATACCAGTAAACAATTTTTCTAAAATCTCATATTTTGTTTGCAACTTATGTGCCCATACTCGCATGATCACATGCAGGAAATATTTTTGTACGCTGCTGCTATGCATGACTAAGAAAGGAGCTGTAGGTAGAGCAAGATGAGATACAGGCTGTAATTTATACCTGACAAAGTGTGAATTTCATTGCGAGCCCTTTTAAAGGAAATTTGCTATTTTCTCCACATTCAGCTAGACAGTGATTCCATAAGAAATTATGATAATTGCCTTTTTTTTTGTTTGTTTGTTCTACTCTGCTTTGGTTTTGATTTTCACTAGGAAAGTAAATATTCTCTGATTTAATGTAATCCTGTGTTATCTGCAGGCCCAGATCCAGGTCTGTGATGCTGGACATAGCCCATAAGCAGAGAACAGCCTGACTAGGCAAAATTAATAAAGTGTGGGATAGAGAGAGTATCATCACACCATTTCATGGGTGGGGGATCAAAGCATAAAGAGTTTAAATTACTTACCCAGGATCTATTGCAGAGCTATGTGAGGAACAGGAATCTCCTGGATCCCTCTCCAGTTGCTTTTCCATTTCTAGGTAATTGAAGACTCTTTATTTGTTTTGGCTGAACTGCAATTTTGGATAGTTTGAAAGACATTTGGAGATAGAAGAGGCCTATAGGTCTTTCCTACTGAAAGAAATATTAGCAGGCAATTAAAAGAATAATAAATGGGACCCATTCAAACTGCTCCACTTGCTGTTGCTCTGAGCTTCTGGCAAGAAGGTACATAGAGGTCATTTAACCTGATCACTTATATATCACAGGCCACTAGTGTCACCCAGGCACTCCTAAATTAGACCATGTATTTTAGACAGTCTCACAAAATGTTTTTTATTCAGTCTGTAGTTTCAAAAGACAGGGCTTTGTTCTCTACATGATTCTGCTTTGTGCCTCCAGTAATATCACCTGAATAAACAAGGGCAGTTCATACTCCTGTCAGTTTAATCCCTTGCAGCATCACAATTATTTGATTAATTTGATACCTTGGAGCTTAAAAGAACAAACAAACCATTAACACCATGAGCAGAGATGTTCACTCTCCTGTGTGCCATAAGAGCTCTGTGCTGCTGTAGTCAGGGTACCAAACTTCACTGAGGGAAGCTGCTGCATCCCAGTGCCCTTTACACAGGCTATGTCCTCTGCACGTTCAAGGGGTGAAGTCAAAATTTAGTCCCAGGAGAACATAGTGCAGAGTTTGCTGGATGACAATATAAACAAACAAGTCAAAAGCCATCAGTTACTATATTCATAGCTACAGGCCAAATGCTTTATTCATAATGTTGCAGTGAAAGTATTAACATTGCATTTGTTTAAAAAGTAACTAGTAGGCCATTTGTGACCCTTATAATACACATGTGAAGCAGTGCTCTGCTGGTTTACACTGGTTACATTCTGCTTTATATTTTCCAGAGGGCCAATTTGCAAGGATTTTTACTGCAGTACGAACTGCTATTTATGAATATAAGTAACTAATTTACGAAAGTTTCACATGGTGACTTCATGGCTTCCGCTTCACAGTCAAAGGTCCTGCAAATCTTTTGGTCTTGTGGTTGACTTTGGGTTGTTTCTGATTGCATCTTGAAGCCTGGAAATACTGCATTACAGTAAAGTAAATACATTATTCTTGTTGTTGCCCTTGTTATTAGAAAATATTTATATAATGCAGTAAATTTAAAGTGTACTTTACCAACTTAGATGAAGGCAAATTCTCTGCCCTAAGGAGCTTATAATTCAAGTTTAAGACAAAACAAACAAACCTACAACACTTTAGAAAAGGGTGGATGAAAGGTTTATTAACTATGTGACAGGGGTGTAGGACCTGCATGAGGAGAGAGGGGGATGATATCATCATCGGTGTTCCTAATTTTACATCACAGTACCATCTTAAAAATCTCAAAATGAGCAAAAGCCTGGCTGTATGAGGTGCTGTGAAGAAGCCCAGCAGGAGAGTGGCCTGGCTCCTGGACCTCAGAGCATCGCTGGCTTGCTGACATCCCTGCCCAGGGGCTCCTGGCTGAAGCCAGCGTCATTCCAATTACAGCACAAGGAGCACCGGGTCTCTAGTAGGTTTTAGCCCTGCCTGAGGGAAAATCCACAGCATTTCCTGCCCTGAAGAGTTATAATGGAAACTGGGGAAAGCAATTGCACATACAAGAAAGCTTTTCAGGGAAAGCGGAGTGAAAGGGTTATTGGCTGGATAAAGGTACATCAGGACCACCTGGAGGGAGGGAGGGCTTTTAGCATGATTATATTCACCATGATCTACAGCTCAAGTCTCCTCTGCCCAGACCCCCTGACAGCTAGTTACAAGGGAGACGCCTCGAAATAATTTTTGTTGCCTGATCATAGCTGATGCACAGTAAATGCTATTCTCCTGATCTGACCTTGTGTTAAATAGGGGATTGCTTCTGCCTCAATGGGAGAGAAAGAAGGTGTCCAAGTGTTCTGCGAAGAAGACCACACCCACAGAGTATGTGATATTCCTGAATTTGCAGCCCTACAGTAAACTGTTAATGATCCCATACACAGCTGTTCAGAAAACAGACAAAATTCCTGGCTCTCCTTAGCAACTTAATTCAACCTCTGCTGAAAGCTAAATAGGTATGAGGGAGCACAAAGAGCCTGGAAGCTCTGCTTTGTCCTGTGGGAGGTGGGAAATCATCTTTGTTCCCCTCATTTACCCACAGCAAACAACCTGGAAAAAGGGAAAGGACAGAGGGAAACTCCCTGTAGCTCTCCTCACCTCCTGATCAAAATAAGACACTGCCTGTAAGTATGGTGGGAAGGATAAAGAAAGCCAGTGGCAGCTTGGGCAAAGCTGATAGGCAGTAGTAAGGGACTATGGTCACTGAGAGATGTGTGTGGTCCACACTGATCCTTAAAATGGGAGCTGCAAGGAGCAAAGGAGTTAAGTGCCTGGTAAAGAAATGTGGCTGAGGAGATGGGATTCATTTGGAAGTAGGTAGGAAAGGTCCAGAATGAATTCTGTCTCTAGAGAACAGGCAGATGTAGGGCATCACAGTAGTAGGAAATGTGTTTGAGTGGGCAGCTCCTGTTGTCAAACACTAATAGTCATATGTTGGCATATTCACTGGTGATGGGCAGGAGAAAAAATCAGAGACAAACCATTTCTCTCTCTAAATAGCCATATGTATCTATATTTGGGGACATTCTCATGACTTATTGCAAACTGACTCATGATTTCTCTTCTGAGGTTCACTGTGCTGGAGTTATCAGGCAGGCAAAGGACAGGAGTGGGAGCCAAGTCCCTTGGGACTGAGTGACTTGTTGGGATTAATACGGCATGCAGGAAGCTGAGCACTGACTGGACTCCCAAGGCAGAATTTGCTCAGCCCAGCTCATTTCATCCCATGGGTGTCTGACAAAGCGAATGTCCGTATCCAAAATTGCAGTGTAGAGTTTGAACCAGAGAAGTGAGATGTGTACCTCCAAGGTGTGTTTCATTGCCTAGCGAGGTATGTGTCTCAAACAGGCCACTGGAACTATCTTCTTCTTCCCATTGGCAATGAGGGCAGCTGAAAAGCTCAGGCAGAGACATCTGCATTAGCTGAAGTTAGGTGAGATGAATCTCTCCCTCCTATAATAAAACAGCACAGTATAACTGACAATACTGTCTTGGCTGTGAAGAGATACTTGCATAAGGGAATGTCATGTGGCAGACTAAGGCAAGAAATGTGCCTCCATTGTACAGGGAAACATAGAGGCAAGGAATGGAAACAAAAAAATGCAAAGGAAATCAAGAAAGAGTATTGTGAGGTAAATGAGGGAGAACATGAGATATACTAAAAGGAGTGGAAGGAATACAAGATAAATGAGACCAGGGAGCACACTACCAATTCAGAGCTTGTAGCTGGTGAAAAGGTCCTGAGGGTGATGTGCTAAGAGAAGATGGCAGCTTTTGGAGTGAGGACAGATGTAAGTTGATAGAAGAGATACTGACTTTTTCTCTTAAGCAGAATTTGTCACCAGAAACCTTGAATTATAACAAACAACACAAGCCTAAACCTCTTTTTCAGTTTCACTTATCAGCTATCACTGAGAGAATACTTGATGGTCTTGCATAAAATTTTGATCAATATGACTTTGGATAACTTCAGTAATATGTGAAAAAGTGCTCTGCAGATCAACCAGACACTTAACCAAGGATACTTAGATGCCACTTCTTGTCACAATTTGGTCCAATGATAAAACTACATTTTTAAAATAAAAAATTGGTTTGATTGGCAAGGATTTCTTTTTCTCCATGAATCTCTGCCTGAAAAGACAGGCTGCTTTAACTCCAGGAGTTCAATTATATAGGCTTCGAAGGAGAAGAAAAATTATAATGAATGCATTTTATAAACTTCTAAAAAGTTACTTAAAATAGATTTTCCATACATAATGTTGACATGTGAAACTCAACTGTTTCCTGGTCTTCTGGGGCTAGAAGAGAGTGGTCTGTTTTCATTTGAAAATTCAGTAATGAGGCTTCCTGCCTCTGGTGGACTGTATGATACCATCCCTGGAGCTCTGCCACAGACAGGGCTTGCCCATCAAGCTGTTCGTTCTTTCAGGAGGTGTCATGGGAGTGATTTCACTTTATGTTAGCCAGGAAGCTAAAATGCTCTTTCTGGAAGTGTGTCCCAGCTTGCTTTGGTCTTTTTTCTTTTGCCTTTTTTTTTTCTTTTTCTTTTTCTTTTTCTTTGTTTTTTTTTCTTTAAAAAACCTAGCCAAACAACTCTTTGTATTGCAGCTGCTTGAAGTAGCTCTAGTAAACATGAGCTAAGGATGTTGTATGGTAGAGTAGGAGAAGGTATGTGATAAGTGTGGTGCATTTATATAGATGTTCCCTCAAGCCCAGATAGATAAGAAGCAGCACGTATAGCCCACTTACAATGACCGGCCCAGGTACTTTATGGCATCAAGTAGGCATTCCAGCACCTCTCCTTTCAGTACTCAGCCTTCCAATGAAATTGCTGAAGTGTGTTTGCTCAAGACCTGCTTTGCGTGCTTTCTCTGTTGTCTGAAATGCAGTGGTGTGGGAAGTCATGTTTCTAAAGCAGTCAGCAGCCTACATGTTTTCTACACAAGTAGTAAACTGTGATACAAGGCCTACTATTAAAGTACTGCTGTAAGTAATTAAAAGATTTCAGAAATATTTTTTGCTGTTAAATATAATTCTTAATTACAATAATATAAAATCTTAAAATGCATTAATTTAAAGGAAGAGTTGGTCTAATATAGTCAGTAAACCACTGCCCCCCTACATGGGAAGCACGTGATTCACCATTGGAAGTTGTTTTGACAGTGTGAAAAACAGAGATGCAATCATCAATTCACAACAGTGTTTTATGATAAAGGAATAATCAGACCCATTTTTATCAAGGCTGCTCTGCATTGCTAGCTGTAAAGTTTATTTTTTTCACCTTCCAGATGATTTTGGAACTGCATATGCTTTTTCAATCACTAAGCTGGACTTCTATAATGCTTTGCTTAATGTGCCTCCAGATTTTGTTATTTATAGACTTCAGCCTGCAGCTGCTAGAATAACACAAAAGAAAAAGCACATTTGTAACCTGTAAAGGCTTTGCTCTGAGATGCCAGTGAAGTCTGGGATTTAGCATGAAATATTACTGGGTGACCTCTCAAGGAGCATCACAAGAGAACACCTGTTTATCTTGAAGACCTTTGTTTTATTTTCTTTTTTAGTGTTGAAATCTTCCAGTGTTCTGCTTTCCAGGGGAAATCTGGCCTTTGTGTGTACCATGTGTTATCTTCAAAAAATGCTGGGGCAGAGGATTTAAGTAATGCAGTATCTCAAATGAGCAGTTCTTCCAGAAAATGTGTTTTGTGCAAATTGGCTTTGTTAAATTTAGAAGGCAACTGTAAATATATTGTGACTTTTCTCAGAGTTGTCTTGGTTCTATAAGTATGGCCATGATTCACTCATCAACTGTTTTTCAGTGAAAATTGGTGGAAAAGATCCTTTGTCACTAAGTAAAAACCTACGTATTCAGTGCACATAAAGAAAAGTGAAATCTCTTAATGCTGCAGCATATGTTTTATGAACTTGTAACATGACAACGTAGTTTTTTAGTGGCATAATCTAGAATGAATGAAGGTGTTATAATTCATTCATAAGACAAAATTCAGGAGAATTATGTAAGTGAACACATAACCAAAGCTCCCATTTAGGCTCTAAGGATCAGACCCTGCTTATCTTCACTGGCTTGTGCCTGATGAAGCTGTTTTCTTAAGGGAAGTGCCAGTTCCTGCGGAATCAATCTTTGCTTTCGAAGGCCTGCTGTAAGAGGGAGAAGTGACAGACAAAACCAGATAAATAGGGTCACTCTCTGGGGATCCTGGAAAGCAACTGGCTTCTCTTCAATAGATCTATGAGGGGATGAAGCATGGGTTGGATGCCTAAGTTAGGGTCCCATCTCAGAAGATAAGACAGAATGCTCTGGTACCTCATGTGGTTTTTTATTACAATTAGTAAATGTTTTTTTGCAAATTGTTGCTAGAAATATGTGTTTTCCTTCAGTTCCTTTTGACTTTCAGAATTTAGGTGATGTTTTCTAGGTGTTAACATACCACTAACCATGCAAAAATATGAGACAGTGCCTCCTCCTGAAACACTGAACATGCAATATTATTAATAAAAAGTCATCTTCACAGTCATATTGGAGATGTTCTTTTATTTCATGTGATCCTGGTAGGCTGGCTATGGCATAAAAGTATCATGTTCATAGTTGCTGTTCCCAGCATTCTTCTTCATCCTAATAGGGTGAGGAAGACATGGACAGTGACTGACAGCAGATCCTTGTCTATCTTTTATTTCTTTTTCTTCCTTCTTTACTGGAAATCCTGTCTGCTGCTGGAGAAATAAAAACACTGGGAAGAACCAGTACAAAACACTTGATGTATTTTAGAAGACAGCTGCACCTGGTAAATGACCTCTGCTTTGTCAGGTTAGGTGTAGTGTGACCAACCTAATGACTGCTGTCCTATGAATTACAGTGAACAGTAACAAACACTTTGCACATGCTGTTCTTGTAAGAACTGGAAAACTTGCCTAGATGTAACCATTCACAAGATACCACATCGCTCCTGGCCATCTGCATTGTCTCAAGAGTTGGAACCAATAACATTTAATGTCTTTGTGACTTGTAGTCATAAGTTTCAAAAACTTGATGGCATCAGTCTTTTCCTTGAAGGATTTAGTGGTCACTAAAATTAGACAAAGAGGTGAAGTGCCTGAAGGTCACCCAGCAGGTCAGTGTCAGAGCTGGGCAGAGAGCATCCTTCTTGCATCCCAGGGCTGGCCGCTGACCTGGGCACTCCACAGAGTCTCATTACAGTGGTGCATTTAATCAGCTTCACTCCGTGTCATAATTCATTGTCTGCGGTGTTATGGATATCTAAAGGGTAGGATTTTAACTTAGCAATCTGCTGTGTTATTGAATTAGTTTTATGTTGTGTTAATTTCTTTTGTCTCATGGCATTCATTGCCTGTGATAATTGATGCACAATATATAACCGACTTCTGTATTCATTTGGGTAACTGCATTTAATTGCTTGGTATAAAATATGCGTGCTAAGTACAATCTGCTATGACTGCTGTGACTGAGAAGTGCTCATTGGTATGGACTAGAGGGTGCTTTATCATCCTGACAACCTGTCTGAGGAAAGTCTGTCTCCCACAATCCACCATCCAAGGACTGGTACTTGCATTGTGTCTGCAAAAAGAGCGACCACAAAAAGTGTCCCATGGAATCGCTTTACAAAGTGTTTGGCATTAAAATTTTGTTAATGAGAAGCTTTCAAATAAGGAAGGTTGTATCAACATCCCTGCCCCTCCCAAATCTTGAGGAATAGCAGCACCCAGAAGACTACACATTTTCTCCTGTAAATCAGGATTATTGCTTTCTTTGCTTCTGAAGTTACTATCTTGGAATAAAGCTACGCTCATGCACAAGTTTTTATAAACACAGGTTACTTTTACATCTATCTTCAGGTCATTAGTGCTCAGAGGAGTACTAATGAGTTAAAAATCAGGAATACTTTCTGTGATATCAGGTGTGATGTCAGTGACCAGTCAGACGACTGGAAACTTGCCAATGTGACGCCCATCTACAAGAAGGGCAGGAAGGAGGATCCAGGGAACTACAGAGCTGCCATTCTGACCTTGGTGCCAGGGAAGATTATGGAAAGGTTCATCTTCGGGGAGATCACGTGGCAAGTGCAGGACAACAGGGGGATCAGGTCCACCCAGCATGGGTTCACGAAGGGCAAGTCCTGTTTAACCAACCTGATCTCCTTCTATGATCAGGTGACCCGCCTAGTGGATGAGGGAAAAGCGGTGGATGCTGTCTTCCTGGATTTCAGGAAGGCATTTGACACTGTCCCCCACAGCATTCTGCTGCAGAAGCTGGCGGCTCATGGTCTAGACAGGTGGACTCTTCACTGGGTTAAAAACTGGCTGGATGGCCGAGCCCAGAGAGTGGTGGTGAATGGAGTTAAATCCAGATGGAGACCGGTCACAAGCGGTGTCCCTCAGGGCTCGGTCTTGGGGCCAGTCTTGTTTAATGTCTTTATCGATGACCTGGATGAGGGGATCGAATGCACCCTCAGTAAATTTGCAGATGACACAAAATTGAGTGGGAGTGTCGATCTGCCTGAGGGTAGGGAGGCTCTGCAGCGGGATTTGGACAGGCTGGAGCGATGGGCTGAGGCCAATTGCATGAGGTTTAACAAGGGTAAGTGCCGGGTCCTGCACTTCGGCCACAACAACCCCATGCAGCGCTCCAGGCTTGGGGAAGAGTGGCTGGAAAGCAGCCTGATGGAAAAGGACCTGGGGGTGTTGGTTGACAGCTGGCTGAACATGAGCCAGCAGTGTGCCCAGGTGGCCAAGAAGGCCAACGGCATCCTGGCCTGTATCAGAAACGGTGTGACCAGCAGGAGTAGGGAGGTAATCGTGCCCCTGTACTCAGCACTCGTGAGACCACACTTTGAGTACTGCATCCAGTTCTGGGCACCGCAGGATGGGGAGACATTGAGGTGTTGGAGTGAGTCCAGAGAAGGGCAACGAGGCTGGTGAGAGGTCTGGAAAACAAGCCTTATGGAGACCGGCTGAGGGAACTGGGGTTATTTAGCCTGGAGAAGAGGAGACTGAGAGGAGACCTGATTGCCCTCTACAACTACCTAAAGGGAGGTTGTATTGAGGCTGGTGTTGGTCTCTTCTCCCGGATTGCTAATGACAGGACGAGAGGCAATGGCCTCAAGTTCCATCAGGGGAAGTTTAGGTTGGATATTAGGAAGAAGTTCTTTACTGAGAGGGTGGTTAGGCACTGGAATAGGCTGCCCAGGGAGGGGGTGGAGTCACCGTCCCTGGGGGTGTTCAAAAAATCGGTTGATGAGGCACTTGAGGCCATGGTCTAATGGTTTAATGGCTAGGAATATGATGGGATAAAGGTTGGACTTCATGACCCTGGAGGTCCCTTCCAACCATAATGATTCTATGATTCTCTAAAACTGTGTTGATTAATGTCTGCTCAGGATACACAGGATTCCTGCATAAGCTTCTACTTTCTTACCTGTTAAAACAGTATCACAGTGATTCCTTTTATTTTTAAGAAAGCATGGATCTTTACTAGTAGATGTATTTCTCATCATACACAGCACTTTGCTTTTCATATGACCTAGTGAGTGAGTTTATTTGTCTCCCTGACTTCTTTTGTTTCCAGTATCATGAAGGGTATAATAGTACAGTGTCTGAGCTATACAAAGAAACACTGAAATTTGCCCAAAGCTGATTTTACTTTAAGCAATAATGAAACCTTCCCCTGTCTGAATTTTCAAAAGTTTTTGAACAAAAGCTAATGGTTGAATCTAAATCTGGCGTGAAATGCCTGTGAGATTATTTTACCCATATTATGTTGCTCTGTGTTAATGTAACTGGTGAGTTGTCAGTATAAGGGATATTCACAATTAGGATTTTTCTTTTTAAGAGAACTAGTTTCTACAGGCTGTGTCCTTCAGGATGTAGCATTAGTTCTGCCTACAGCTTGCTGCAAATTATTCAGTGTTCATAGGTGCATTTATGCTTGTTATTCAGCTCTCTTCCACTGACAAAATAGCCTGCAGCAGTTCTAGGTTAGATAGGACTAGTTCCACTTTAGGCTCCTCACGTGCTCTTTTGTGGTTTTTCCACTGGTTCAGCCTGCACTGCATCCAATTTCTGCTGATAAAACAGTAGACTTGATGGCCAGAGAGAAAGCAAAGCTGCCCAGAGCCATCCTGGACAGTGAGTGTATGTTTTGGGCAAAGACTTTCATGGCACACTGAGCAGTGCTGGTAGCATAGTACAACAGGAGTTTCCTCAATTAGCCTACTAATTCTACTTGATTTCATATTCATGGTGTTATGTTCTTCCCCCTCTGCAAGGACTTTAACAAGTACTTGTGGCTAATTTGTGAAAGCATACCAGAACTTGAAATATGTGGACAATCCAGTAGAAGGCAAACACGAAAAAAGTCACCTATTAACTCCCATCTGTCAAGCCCAGTGTCTGATTCTTTAAGGACCAGTTACCATTTCTTGTAGAGCTAGTACAGCTGTAATGTGAATTTGGTGGGAAGAGAGAGTAGAGTTCAGCAACGGACCTCGTTACATCACCTGGCACACACTTCACAATGCAGGGGGAGAAGGGGTGGCAGAGAGACTCCGACACCCATTTTCTGCCCTTTATCCCAATAAGCCATACCTTTGCAGATCATTTTCTAAAACTGTGGGAAAGCACCTCCTTCCTCCCTGTTAGTCAGGGTCATGCATTATGAGAACAAGCAACTACCACCCGGCAAGGTATGAAGAGGCATTTCATCACTATTGGTTTTCAGACACGCCTTCCTACATGAAGGCAACAAGGCTCCTGGTCACAGGAAGAAGTGAACCACTCTCACCTGGGCTATTCAGTATATATTTGTAAATCAGGATTGATTTGGGAGTGATTGATAAAGAGCAAGGGGGGCTGTACTATGCGAGAAATAACTTATTGACAAGGAATAATTCAGCCAGCCCTAACCTTGAAATAGATGTTTGTCATCAGAAGTTTATAGCCTGAGTGGAAAGAGCTAAGTACAAGTTTAAGGAGCTGAACAAGAGACAATCTGTTTTTAAAAACTTGACATAAATCTCAGGTAGCTTGCCTTATGTTAGTCACATTCCCTGCAGAAGACTTTCGCTCAATGTTTGTTTGGTGTTTGTAGATGTTATTTAAAAGCTAATTTTATCATAAAATTGTTTAATATTATGTATAATGAATAGTGGAGATCAAATAAGTATTGGAATTGCAAATTCAAATATTAAGAGTTGATAAATAGTGACTTTTAAATAGACCCTCTGTAGATTTGAACTACATGCTTTTAGCCTAGTATACTAGTTATTTGAAAATTACAACATACTAATAAATGTACAGCATTGTCTGATTCTGACTCTTTCTTCACTTCTACGACTACTGATGTGGTCATGTTCCTATGAAGTGATCTGTACAGTGTCAGGGAACTATAATATAAAATATCTAGCTTGTACTTTATGCACATCACGTGAAAAAAGAATAGTGTGGGAGGTACTAAACTAAAATATAGAGTCATCATGTTAACTGTGTCTTTTCTAAAGATGAATTCTTAGGTTTTGCATGTTGTAAACCTCTTAATTAAGGTATTTCAATTACTTCTTAAAAGACAGCACACATATTTTAGGGCTGAACAAGCCACTGACACGCACCAGCACAGCATTAATGACACCCCAAATACTTGGAAGCACTTGGTCAGTTGTTGGCCACTAGTACCAAAGACTATCAGTCAGACCTCTTAGACTGCTGGCCAGCCAAAAAAATTATGGACAATGGCTAACATGGGTATGTATCTGTGATCATCTTCCCCCCAGTGTTTTTTTCCTCTGCTGTCAGTGCTGGGAGCTCACAGCCTGTGGTCGCATCTCTGACCCGTTGGCTCACTCAGCCTCCTTCCCGACCAAAGGTGCACTAACATGGGGAGCTTCACAAACAACAATAACAACAGTGAGAAGTTACCCTTATGTAAAATTCATGGTCTGACAGATACGTGATGAAAGCAATGTGATTTAGCTAGAAACATATACTTCACCTTTGCTTCGAGATAACTAACCCTTGTGAGCCAAAGATGCAGTGTTAGTTAAGGAGCCGACATCATCCTCAGCTTTGTTAGCTCTTCTTTTCCACATCTCTGCAGGCTCCATTCTGTAAGTCATTGCAGGGTATATTTTTTCCCTTTTTATCTCAGAACACGAGGCTATTTCCTTGAAACTTGCAACATCAACTAATTGTTAATAATGTAAAAAAAAAAATCATATTCATCCTTTAATATGTTCTTTCAGCTGATGCCTTCATGCTGGGGAGGCTGTGTAGCTACTGATAAGACCTAATTTGTGAAAGGCTTTTCAGCGGTCTGACAGGTTCATAGTGGCACTGTTTGTTCAGCAAGCCAGGATGAGCCTTCACTGAAATGCCTCTACTGTGGCCGCTAAGTGTGTGCAAAGAGGCTGGGGCTGGTGATCCAGTGGGAGTGGGCAGGAGCTTCGAGTGGATTCCCAAAGCACTCTGTTGTTTTGCAACTATGTTCTGACTGCAGCACGTGATAGCTGATTTCATCTTTTCTCTTTCAGAGCCTAATGAGCTGTGTGTGGGCCCTGCATTCAGTGACAACCCATCTCAAGATGCTGCTAATACTGTAGTGAATTATTCCTGGCTAAAGAAGTCTAACAGGAGCAACAGGGACTGGGGAAAAGCAATGGCTGCTGGTAAATATCTCAGGTCTGCAAAGGCCATAAGAAAATAGCTGGAAAGAGCTGATTTCAGCTGCAACTGGGGAGAAGGGAAGCACAAATGTGTGATAGCACCTTGTGTTTGTGGGTTCAGTATTAGAAAGATACCATCCCTTAGCTACCTCATGAACTGTACTCAGCACTGGTGAGGCTGCATCTCAGGTGCTGTGTTCAGTTTTGTGCCCCTCCCTTCAAAAAAGACATTGAGGTGCTGGAGCGTGTCCAGAGAAGGGCAACAAAGCTGGTGAAGAGTCTGGAGAGTATATCTTATGGAGAATGACTGAGAGAGCTGGAGATGTTCAGTCTGGAGAAGAGGAGGCTCAGGGGGGACCTCATCACTCTCTACAACTGCCGGAAAGGAGGTTGTAGGTCGGTCTCTTCTGCTGTGCCCATAGTGAAAGGACAAGAAGAAATGGCTTTAAGTTGCAGCAGGGGAGATTCAGATTGGACATTAGGAAAAATTTTTTCACTGTAAGGGTGATTGGGTATTGGAATAGGTTGCCCAGGGAGATGTTCAAGATGTGTCTGGATGTGGCACTGGGTGACACGGTTTAGTGGTGATGTGGGTAGGCGGTTGGACTGGGTGATCTTGAAGGTCTCTTCCAACCTCAATGATTCTGTGATTCTATGAACTGTTCCTTCCACAGCCCAGGGAAATCCATATCTGGACTAATCTTATTTTAATCATATTAATAATAATTCTCTTCTGGCTTTAGAATAAAATTTTGTTTTGGTTTGACCTCTTTTTAGTTAGGGGCTGATGTATTCTTAAATCTTTTACCAAAAAAAATTGCACTGCATGGAAAAAGAGGTGTTCATTGGAGGGTGTTTGGTTCTCACAGCTTTCTGACAAGTTGCTAGAGATTATATGTAATTAAATTATATCAGATCATTACAGGAAGATCCATTCAGATTGGTAGGGGCCTCAGGAGGTCTCCAATCCAACCTCCTGCTCAAAGCAACACCAGCCATAGGGGCAGACCAGTTGCTCAGGGCTTTATTAAGTAGAGTCTTGAAAACTGCCAAGGATGGTGACTCCATAGCCTGTTCCACTGCTCAACTGTCCTCATGGTGAAAAAGTTTTCCATATAGCCATCCTGAACCACTCTTATTTCGTTTTATGGCTGTTGAATGTTTCCAATGGCTTTATGTTTTTCTACAGAATATGAAGCACAATTACCAGTAGTCTAAAAGGTGAATCATAATTAAGAAACAAAGCAAACCCAAAATAAGCAGTGGTTGTGATGTCTCATTTCAGTGAAGGTTTGGGTTAAAAATTGTAATGCGTTGACTTTTCTACTTACAGTTTTTTTCTTGTCTTGCAGCAGCTGATGGTTTGGGAAGCATAGCTATAGATACCACACAACTTAACATGTCAGTCACTGATCCGACGGCTTGGGCTACAGCTATGAATAATCTTGGGATGGTTCCAGTAGGACTAGCTGGACAACAGCTTGTGACAGGTAAGATTTTTCTTTTTAAAGAGATCTCTTGTACCACCCATGCATTCTTTGGGTCTTTTTAAAAACATATGGAATTATTTCTGAGGATATTATGTTTTTATATTCTGAAAACATCATCCAAGATTAATATTGCATACTGTGTATTAGTCTCTGCTCGTAGGAGGTATATAATCTGTATTATATTTTAACCTTGTGGAAAAGACAGAACTCTTTGGGGAAATTAAACAACTAAGCCATCAATCCTTATGCTGGGTCAAGACCATGAGGCAGGTCACATAAGAGAAATGCTTGTTTCTGTTTCTCTGTTCAAGCAGGATGTCTTGAGATTCTGCCAAGGAATACCCTGGGCTTGGAACTCTTGACTAGAGAAAGATTTTGAAGTTATGTTAATTGGGCAGAAATCATGAATCCCATTCGATTCATATGCTCAGTTGATGTTAGTGAAGTGAAGCTTTCCTATCAGGTGTGTGCTTATTTACTTTCTCTCTGACTCCATAAATTGAATTTAAAGAGATTGTTCTTTTTTGATTTTGTTATTTCACTTCCCTAACATGAGTTAGGAGGGTGTTGCAGGTGATTGTTTATTCTAACAATAATAAAAAAAATAATATTTTGAAACCAGCAATATTTCACAGAAAAGCCTGGACATATCAGACTTCATTGTCAACACGAGAGGCCTGATTAGTTGGGATTAATAAAATGTCATTGCTCCTGAGAGGTAGAGAAAAATTATTTTTATATGGGTGGGTGCCCTATAGACACAAGCCACATGCCAGGCATATGACAGATCCCCTCTGGATGCTGCAGTGCCGCTTCAGCTTAAGAAGAGCTGTGCAACATCTGGATCAGAGCAGCATCTTGCCATGTCTATGCCTGTCCTTGTAGACATGGATGCGGTGAGTCAGGTCATGATGTAAATCACTCTGACTGCCTCATCAGAGATGTGTGACACTTCATTTTGGCCAAAGATGTCCCCTTCTGAGACTGGGAAACAAGTGGAGCTGTGCCAGTTCACAGCTGATGATCTGGCTCTGAATTACCTGTTTTACAGGCGGGTAAACTAAGCCACAAAAAAGCTGATTTATAATGAGTCGGTCTCAAGCAGAGAGTTTAGCTGGCGGAAGCCGTGAACTGATTCTCAGGATCTGGCTTTAACTCCATGCTCCTTATTAAAAGAAACAAGCAAAGCCATCCACTCCTGGGGAGCGAGTTCTCTCCAATGTTTCTATCGGTGACCTGGACACAGGAGTTGAGTCCACACTAAGCTTTCTGGTGATGCTAAATTAGGAGGAGCCATTGATTCCCTTGAAGGTAGAGAGGCCCAACATAGAGATCTGGATAGATTAGAATAGAATAGGATAGAACATTTCAGTTGGAAAGGACCTACAATTATCGTCTGGTCCAACTGCCTGACCATTCAGGGCTGACCAAAAGTTAAAGCATGTTGTTAAAGACATTGTCCAAATGCCTTGTAAAAACTGACAGGTTTGGGGCATCAACCACCTCTCCAGGAAGCCGTTTCCAGTGTTAGACCACCCTCTTGGTAAAGAAATGCTTCCTACTGTCAAGTCTAAACCTCCCCTGGTTCAGCTTTGAACCATTCCCACATGCCCTATTGCTGGATACCAGGGAGAAGAGCTCAGAACCTCCCTCTCTACATCCCCTCCTCAGGAAGCTGCAGAGAGCAATGAGGTTGCCCCTCAGCCTCCTTTTCTCCAAACTAAATAAGCTCAGAGTCCTGAGCCACTCCTCACAGGACATTCCTTCCAGCCCTTTAACCAGCTTTGTTGCACTTCTCTGGATGTGTCCAAGGACCTTCACATCCTTCTGAAATTTTGGGTACCCAGAACTGCACACAGTGCTCAAGCTGAAGCCGCATCAATGCTTAGTACAGCGAGATGATCACCTCTCTTGATGAGCTGGTTATACTCCGTTTGATACAGGGCACCAACCGTATGATGTTTAACCATAACAGATGCCCGATTCTGCCTGAGATGGTGTAATTCTGGATGTATGTGTGGATTAGGGGACAAGAGGCTGGAGTGCAGCCCTGCAGAAAAGGGTCTGGGGTTTTTGGTTGATAGGAAGCTCAGTATGAGTCAACAACGTGTTTGGGTGGCCAAAAGGACCAACCTGGAGTGCATTAAGTACAGTGTAGCTAACTGGTCAGAAGTGATTGTCCCACTATACTCAACGTTGGTGTGGCCTTACCTGGAGTGCTATGTGCAGTTTTGGCCTCCACAATGTAAGGATATAAAAATATTGAAGTGTGTTCAAAGGGAGACAACAAAGGTAGTGAAAGGACTAGAGGGAAAGGCTTAAGAGGAACAGCTGAGATTTGTTCAGCTCAGAGAAGAGGAGGCTGAGAGGAGACCTCATTGCTGTCTACAACTTCCTCATGAGGAGGAGTGGAGAGGGCAGTGCTGATCTCTTCTCTCTGGTGTCCAGTGATAAGATGCAAGGGAATGGCTTAAAGCTGTGTCAGAAGATATTCAGATCGTAGAATGGTAGAGCTTGGAAGGGACCTCTGGAGCTCATCTAGTCCAACTCCCCTACTAGAGCAGGTTCACCTAGAGCAGGTGGCACAGGATTGCATACAGGTGGATTTTGAATGTCTCCAGTGAAGGAGACTCCACAACCTCTCTGGGCAGCCTGTTCCAGTTCTCTGTCACCCTCAAGGTAAAGACGTTTTTCCTTATGTTTAGATAGAAGGTTTTGTGTTTCAGTTTATGTCCACTGCCCCTTGTCCTGTCACTGGGTACCACTGAGAAGAGTCTAGCCCCATCCAAGGTTGATTATTAGGAAAAAGTTATTCAATGTGAGACTGGTCAAGCACTGGAACAAGCTCTCCAGAGAAGTGGTCATGGTCCCAAGCCTGCTGGTGTTCAAGAAGCATTTGGACAACACTCTTTTGTATATGGTTTAACTTTTAGGTTACCTTGTGTGGAGTCAGGAGTTGGACTCAATGATCACCATGGGTCCCTTCCAACTTAGGACTTTTTATGATTGTATGTACTGGTGGGGAAACAGCTTTTTCTGCTTTGCCTGCAGGTGCTCTGCTGAACTTGAATGCAATTACTTCCAAACCTGAAAATAGCCATATGTCAAGATCAGCTTCTGCTGCTTTCATTTATAAGCATCTCAGTTGCATACCCCATGGAGGTTTGCCCACCTTTTTGTCTTTCCCTCTTGCTCTGTCTCTCCAGTTTAGGTGTAATTTGTGTCCTTAGGTGTGCTATGAAATCCCTACATGGCAGCCTCATCTTGTGTTCAGTGCTTTTCCCCACAGGGAGGATCTCCAGGACTTTATTATATTGCCAGCTCCCTACTATAATTTCCATAATTATGTGTATCACGTATTGTAGGAGTGTTGTACAGGTCAGTTGGTATTTGTTCAGCATTTTCAATGTATGAAAGGTGCCATAAGTAATAAATATTAATTACCGAAGTGCTGCCTGATTTCTCTACAGGTGCAGAAAAACTTCTTCCCTTTCCTTTTGCTTTCCTTTGTTTGAGACTTTCTTGTATTTTCAAAGTAAATAGGTGCTTTGACACTTCATTATATCTTCTTATGATTCATAAGTTTTTGACATGTTTTCTTCATGGGAAATCCATAATGGCAAAACCACAATTTACCATGAAAAGAATTACAGACTTATTTGCTATAATATATTTACTGTATCTGCATTCAATGAGAGTTTGCATCACCATGTTTGACCAAATATCTAACTAGTTCTTAGCCCTTTCTGACTTTTTTCCTTTTTTTTTTTGCTATCAATCCTAGTAATGAACCCATCTTTGTCAGCAGTCCTATACTGCTTTTGCTACTGTCATCTGTGGCACTTCTCACAGATGAAAATGACACATCCGTGTCCCAGTGCTAACTTTTTGTCTATCTTTAAAAGTGATTTTATTCTTTTTTTCCTGCCCTGATGACAGCTAGGAAAGCAGTAAGTAGTTTAGATTAATCTTGGAGAGTGTGATTTTACCTGGATATCTTTACATAACCCGCCATAGTCTGAATGGTACTCACTTATATTCTGACATATCTCTTAGTTCTCTGATCTTTCAGTTTCCAAAGAACTTACCCATTCACGGCCTTTCCTTCCCCAGACTAACTGGTTCCTAATTCCTAAATTGCAAGGTGGTTTTGTTCCCTTAGGTATGGAGCCCATATGGTCTACTAAGTCTTTTTAAAGGTTTTTGATGTGGTAGGGGTTTTTTTTTCCCCAACTCTTGTTAACGTTACTGCTGTGTAACATGCTGGGGTGCCTGCCTAGTAACAGAGTTATGCTCCCCACTTTACAATCTGTGAAGCTCTTGCCTAGCCCAAGAGTTTCTTAAAATGACAACTAAAGCTTATGCAACATCTGGCCAATACTCTTCTCACAGCCTGGGATGTAGGCTGTCTGGTCTCAGTAACTAATCAATTTTAAGCACTGCTAACCTCTTAATACCAGTTTAGATAATATCTGCACTCTATTTAATTCCTTATCTCCCAGTGCTGTAAAATTGGATTTTTGATCTGAGCAATTGTCAGAGCCTTTCGTTTGTAAAGATGAATTCTTGTTAATAGTTGTATACTATCTCCTCTGTTTCTACGTATATTTTGTTTACACTTATTTTTATTCAGAAAGCTTACTTTTTCCATAATATTTGGCTACTGCATTACATATAGACTAATATATGCATTTCTACATTATATATACATAATTCATATAGTAAACTGTAGTTTAATAATGCATTAGTTGAAGTGTTAAAGGTTGATGAAAAGCACTTTCGTTTTAAACCTTTCAGCAGGTTGTATTTTTTTCCAAAAAAATGCCTTTTGGGCTGAAATTTCTTAGTTAGTCTCAGTCTAGAGGAAAGAAGAAATTCTGGAAAGGCTGGAGAAAATTTGCCGAACTTCTTTTGAATTACCCAGGCCTTAAAAGTGCTGCTTTCTATGCTTTGAGTCTGAGAAAAATGGTCAGGCGAGAGGGGAAGGGTAGTTTGTATTCCACCTTTTTGAGATCTGAATCCTTTTTGTGCACTTAGCAACTCTGATTCAAGCACATCTTTCAAGTACATTTAAGTCTGCTGTTTTGTTACATTTTAAGACTAGCAGAAAAACTGAGTGACCTCAGGCCAAATGAGAGTGTTTTATTTTGCTTTTGCACTGATACTTTTTAAAGGCAATTTTGTCATTGCTGAATTTAGTTTTCTTATGCTTTCATTTGTTTCAGAAAATGGCATCAGGTCACCTGTTTTCTAAAGGAAGACATCCTGCCACGAAAATTATTTGCTCCTCTGGTTCAGTTTGGTTTTCCTTTCTCTAATGATCTGTTGCCCTGAAAAACATAAAGCAATTCTGAGATGCTTTCCTCCAGGATAACTTAGATGACCTAAACATTTCTTAGTAAAAAATGATATGTGTCAAAAAGTTCCCTGTACAAATAAACATGAAAAGTGGTAATTCTTTTAGACTTAGTTAAGATCATGCCCTGTGCTGCATGTTTGTACTCTTACAGAGGAAAATAACAAACCACAGGGCAGATGTCCGAGATGAAAGTTATAGATCTGCCTAGAAGTCAAGGGTCAAAAGCACGCGGAGCAGCGA